>APFE030861820.1:297819-342644 GCA_000404065.3 Pinus taeda
AAGGGCTTATCTATGTGGGAATGTTTTTGACTTAAAAGCTATTTTTTCTTGGTTATTTCATCTAGATCATTAAAGGCATTATTGTAATTGTTCAAAACTACAATAAGGCTACAAAATTCAATCTATTTGAAGGAAAACTTTGTGACTTGGAGGGAGGACATTTAGAGGCTTTTCTCACATGCTCTCTTTTGTTGTTTTGGGGTACGTTTAATCTTCCTTGC
This sequence comes from Pinus taeda, assembly GCA_000404065.3. NCBI lineage: Eukaryota > Viridiplantae > Streptophyta > Pinopsida > Pinales > Pinaceae > Pinus > Pinus taeda. The sequence goes on from APFE030861820.1 coordinate 298,041, forward strand.
TAGGCCATACTCCAAAGTTAGTAAGGGTTTTTCACTCTATTTCATGCCATAGTTGATTTTGTGGTTGGAGGCTTTCCTCTTGGAAGGATCCCTTCTAGCGGGTGTGAAAATTCCTTGAAATGCACCAACTAGAATTAATTCTTCTAATTGGGTAATAGTTTATTAATTTTATGATTAATACCGAATTAATAACATTGTTATTTCTTCACAAATAAAACATTGTGGAAGATAAGCTGGAAACTAAGAAAATACTAGCACACACACATAAAAATGGCAGAATTATTTTTGGATAAATGTCCCCGGAAAAGCAGCCCATGCATGCAACTTAAGATTGGTCTGTCCTAGAGGGAACCGATCAACTTGGGAGCACATGCAACAGACTGCAAGCCTTCGAGTGACTTTTGCACAGTTTCTGGGTTGAGCAAGTCTTGCTATCCCTCAGGCTCTGCACAATTTTTGGACTGAAGCCTTGGCTGCCAGCCAGAATTGTGCAATTTTTAAGAGCAAGCCCAGTGATGGGCTACTCTGCGCAATTTCTAGAGGGAAGGTTGCCTGGTTGTTCTGCGCATTTCTGGAGAGAAGTAGGTAGCCTAGATGGATTGCGTAGTTTTTTAGAGGAAGGCTGGTTCCCCTCCAGAATTGTGCAATTTTCCAGGTGAACATAACAACCAAAAAATGACCAAGCTCTGGAATGTAATCTTGTGGGAGGGAGGCAAACAAGTTGGCAAGCATAGGCTGGTAAGAAACTAAAACTCAACTAAATAATATGTACTTGGACAGTGCAAGACATGTTAAGGATGGTCGGTAGGGAGGCTTGAAAACAAAGCTAAGGAAAAATTTTGGAGGGTGGTTGTAGTCACTATAACACTTGGCAACACACTGGTTGAACTTCAACTCTCTGAATGGACCTTGTTTCATGAAAAGCAAGTCTAACTCCTTCGAAAGTATTGTTCTGTTCTCTTATCATCTTGAATTTTACACTAGCTTTATTGAAATATGTAGCACCTGCCATGCCCTTGATCGGACAACACACATTCCAAGCCAAGTCAACATAATTGTTTCGATTGGGGATGAGGGGTATATGGGTGCACAAGAAATATGACAATCAAAGTTTAAGTTTCATCTTTAGTGTTGCTCTGCTGCTAGTAGGCCTGGACAGTACCCTGACGGAGTCACGCAAGAACACAAGCATTGCTTTGCAACCAGCAAGCCTTGTCATTACCCCAGCGAAGTTACTTTCATCACCTCTCTATGTAGGAAGCCTTTCTCTTCCTTCGCGTTATTCATTTTTCAAAAATTTTCATATTTTTCATTTTTTCATCCTTTGTTTTTTCAAGAATTGTGTATAAGCACTTATTTATTTCAGAGGTAGAAGAAGTATCCCAACTTATTGAGATCAGAAGAGGTTGTTCCTTCAGAGAAGTATTTTATATATACCTCTAAAATACTTGTTAAGGATTTCCCCCTCACCTTACTCTACTTGACTGAGCTAACAAGAGTTAACCCAAAACAACCGACTAGAGTAGGTGGAACTAGTTAGCGCACAATTGTTGTGTTTTCACCAAGACTCACTTCGAACATAACGTATTTTCCATTAGTGTATCATTGACTTAAGACAACAAGTTCTACATAAAGAGAGATGACAACAGATAACCAAGTATTGATAGCTGCACAAGTCCTCTTGTGCTTTACCTTGCTTGCCTTAAGAGTCTGTCAAGGTTTCATGCGAAACTAACCTATGGGCATAAACAAGCAAACAAGCAAAAAGGGCAGAAGTAAATGTGAAAGAAAAGAAAGTAAGCAAAGCAGGAAAGCAAGCAAACAAACAAACAAAGCAAAGAAATCAAACATGCATGCAAGCAAACAAACATCAAGAAAACACTACTCCCACTCCTAAGCTAACGGTGCATGGGTTTGATCACGTGAAGAGATATTTCCAATGTAGCCACCGGCGCATTGGTTGACCCATGTTGGTGAAGGCATGGCTCGTGAAAAGCACAATAAAGCGAACCAGCAAACATGAAAGATATAACAATGAAGACAAACACACTTCGAGTTTAAATGCGTCCACAGAAAAGAAAAAAGTGAAAGCACACAACGCGCACCTTGTGGACTTATCGTGGTAGTGTGATACACTGCTTGCAGATGTTAAGAATATGCACTCTCTTGATTGTGACAGGCAAGCAAACATGAGAAACATAGAAAACTTACGTCTTCCAAGTGTGCTTGTTGTGTAAGATTCCTCCAATGCATGAGTGATGGGATCATGTGATCCAGGTGGAGGAAGTGTAATCTATGTGTTAGATTGATCTTCAATGCATACGGATGAGTGATGAGGAGCCTTGGGTGTTTCAGCAATTTCCTAGTCAGAAGTGAAACCAACCTCAGGACAGCGAGGGCCTGACATAACCATCATCTCAGGCTGAAGTGCCTCGATAGCCTGCAGGGTTTTGACTTCATCGAAAGATAGATCGTCATAAATTGGTGGCTTTGAAATATCAACAACGATAGAATCAACATTGTGATCAAATACAGGAGTAAATAGATCACGATAGCTACGATTAGAAAAATCAAAGAGTCCATCGACATCCTCATGATTTGATGAATCAAACAAAGGGGTAGATGAGAAGTAAGAATGTTCACCCTCTACTTTTCCAAAAAAAATAGACGAAAAATCAAGTGGATTTTCAATGAAGAATTTTTCCTCTCCACTGTCGAATGATGGACTGACATTGGGTGTGTTCTGTGAATGATTGGAAGTAGATGCATTCATGGCTGGATCTACACAAGGAAAATCATAGATAGCATAATTTCCAAAGATGTCAGGAAAAAGCAGACGAGGTGCGGACAGAACGAGATCCTCCTTTATCGCGGGTTGATGTTCAGATTCCTAGTCATACTCATCATAAATGAAAGCGCAGGTTGGTTGTGCAACATCAACTCCATCGATGGCTTGATCCTCGTTCACAACAGGTGTAGAATCCAGAACGGAAGAACACAATACAATGCAATCCGGAGGATTAGCAAAACGCAAAAATGGAGGTTGAGGTAACAAATGCATATGACAACCCATCAACTCCCCAACCAAATCTATGTAGATTTGAGAGTAGCGATGATGGGAGGATGTGATAGTTGAACAGATGTGTGGGCATGTTCTCACACATCACTCTGCAGTGGTGGTGATGTTTGATGAGGGGATGGAGGACAGTCACTTGTGACAACAACTATGTCCGCTTGTGATTGTGCAGCTCCATCACCGAAGTATGTTGAGCGGGGTTTGAACTTTGACTTCATTTTAGGATAGAGTGATTTATGAAGGAAATATTCAAATATGTCCCAAAGATATTGGAATTTCATTTGGTTTTTTGAAGCTTCAAATTGAAGTACATGGAAGCGCTACCAAAAATACATAGGCGATTCATGCGAGGTCTTCCATTGTTTTAACAATTTCTTGTCAAGAGGTTCAGGATCAAAATGATGGAAGATAGATTCGATTAGATCGTTGAACTTCTTAAATGAGTGCATGCAATTGTGAGGCAGGTTGCGGCACCATTGTTGTGGGCATTCACGAAGTGTGATTGAAAGTATCATGTTGACCTCAACTTCATCAAACTCTTCCGCATCCTCCAAGAATGCAAGGAATTCATGTAAGTGCTCAGGCCATGCCACTTCACCTTCACCATAATAAGTGAATTTTGACAAGAGATCATAAAACTCCTTCGTGATATCAAAGGGATGTGCATTGGACATACATTGTGGAGGGTGGAATCTAATGATATCCATGATAGGTGTGCAAAGATTCAAAACAGGATGTGAGGACTCATCTTGTCATCTTGCCCTCCTTCTAGCGCCAGAAATTTTTATGGTGTTGGACCCACCAACATGTCAGGGGATCTCCCTGGTAAGAAGTCCCAAGTAGACCTTACACTATTTGGAGTAGGAGTCCCATCATTGGGTAGTACGGTATCGCCTTGACTGCGATTGCGTGAAGAGTTAAGTAAGATGTTCTTGTTGGTAGCAAGGGTGTGACATTGTAGCAAATCAAGGAAGGAGCATGAAAGGTTCTAACACATGGAAGGGGGAGTGAGTGTGCCCCTTAGAAACCTATGATAGCACACAACTTGAAAGGAACACACAAGTAGGAAGACATCACGAGATGGAAAGTAGGATAGTCGACGATCCAAAGTTATGGATTATATCAACAACATGCTTCGATAAGATTCATATAAACACATACAGAATAGTCCATACATACATGCGTAAATAACAACTACATATATCATTAGAGTAACCAGGATAGCCAAACTACAATAACAACATATGCATGAAACGTGTTGGCTTTGTTATATTAGAAGAGTGAAAGATCCAATCATACTTGCAACCATGGTTTGAAAGATCCAATCATACATACAACCATGGTTTCCACTAGCCTCGATAACAGAACATTACAGTCACTGTCGCCTGCTCCTCCAAAGAGATGTACTAGCTCTGCACTGTGGAGAAGCCAAGGCTTGTTACAATACACTCCAAGATTTCTCTAAGTTACACCTATAGGAATCTTAGCTCCCAAAATCCTGTACAATGAGTTATGAGGTTCTATAAATAGCAAAGGGTGGGGTGACCCTTGACATTTTCTTTGTGACTCTTCACCTACTGTCATGACTCTTCAACTACTACATGACTATTACATTCTACTATCGATACTTGGTCTTTCACTTTTACAACATGTTTACATTACAATCTGCAAATGTACTCATGTGAGACAAAAATAGGCTTGATTAAGCCATGCAAGTCATCACTAAGACTTAGACAGTTGTGGGAAGACTAACTCTAGTATTTCTCTCCTCAACTCTGCTTTGGAAGATGTTGTAACTTGCTCTCCTCCCTGTTTGGCTGCTTGTAGATCCTTAGCCATGCGCTCGTTTTCAGCTATCAAGAATCTAACACTCGAGCTGGTGGCTTCAACATATGCTCTTGTAGCATCGACCAGTGCAACTGGATGTTTGTGCACATTGAACACGATCACTCATTCTTCAAACTGCACAGGAGATACATGGACATCTGGAGTGGGCACTCTGCACGACTACACAACTCTGTGTTGTGACTTGTCGAAATATATGTTGTGCATCTCCACCTCTACATTGCCTTCAAGGATTTATGTGCCTCCTTGATCGCTTGGGACTTGCTATGCTTTCGGATTTGGTGAAGCCGGTGAGGATACCTCTTGGTTCTAAGGCATGAGGTCAATATCCTGATCTGACTTTGGCTGAACCATATCTGTGTCCATCTGTTCTAGCATCTGTTCAATATCTTGAGAAAAGTCCTACTCCTGTGACTTCTCACCTTGTCTTCTTTCTATCAGCTGCTCGAATGAGTCAATAACTTGTATGGATGCAGTTTCATCAATCTGTGCCTCTTGTTGTTCATGTCCCTACTGTGCTTCCTTCTCTCTTTTGCGCAGATCTTGTTCTTCCTTGAGTTGCTGCTTCAATTCCTGCAACTCCTTTTATGCTTCCTCCGGCTTATGATTCTCTCTTTGCCTTTGCACAATCCTTCTTTCACATTGTCACCTCTTAGCCTGAATCTCTAAATATGTTCTCAACACAAGTGGATCTGCTTTGAACTTGCAGCTTTGCTCTGCCTCTGTTTTGTCAAGAACCTTCCAATTTCCTTTGTCACGTGCAAGTCCGCTACCCTCTATTGTTGTTGATGATGTTTCTCTCTAAGATGTTGATGCCTTCTAATTTGATAACCACTCTACAACTATGTTGACTAATTCATTGAGCCTTGAGAAGTGATAGTAGTATCTCCATGGGTCTTCCTCGGGCCAATGACATGCCCCGTGGATCTAAGGATGTTGGAGTCTCACATAATGGTCCTTCACTAAGCAATGTGGGTCATACGGATTGAAACTTTTGGTGCCGAAGGTGAATATCTTGAATAACTTTGTATCGGCCTCAGCATGCTTGATGTTATGGATCTCATACAACCAGATCAGAAAAGGAAGAGCGGGTCAAGGTGCCTTCTTCTTCATGTGCAGTCTCACTGACAACCCTGCCGAGATGTGATATGAAACTTCTTGCATGATGAGCTTATCCATGGAAAAATTTGGTAAAACATGTGGAGCCTTCTCCATATTGTACATCAAGATGAAGGTGCCAAGGGGTGAGGCATACCAATCAGCTATGTCAATCAAGGCCTCCATCATTTCCTGCGACATGCAAGGTGGATCCTACTCAAATATCATCTTGTATACTGGGTGATGAAGTGGTCTGATAACTATATGATAACTCCATGGAAGTTTCATTCCGAAAACAACTTACAGTAAGTGTGCACAGAGGTTTCTGAAGGTGTCCATGCCCAACCCAAGCCTGGGAACTGTTGACAGGCACAGACTGCAACAAGTATGTAAGTGAACATGTATAGCTTTTCTTGTTGACCCTTGGGCAGATGTCGGGCTTCTATCACTTGTTCCTTCAACCTGAGAGCCAACATGTTAGACTAGTTGAAAGGTATTCCTTCGCTCGCAAGTTGATCCAACACAATCACCCAAGTCGGCGAGAAGGTTTATGTGCTCTCCTAGCTGTATAAGTGGCATGCGAAGATGCCCAAGAGTTGATATGCCTTTCCTAGTATCCTTGTCTTGTAAACATGGTTAGGTGTTTTTGTGAACTTGGATGGCTCTTTCACCCAGCTCTTCAAGATGTCCCTTGAGTTTGTACTGTTGTTGGGTTTGGTGAAGGGTGTATCCATCGTGATCACCAGCTGTGGAAAGTGATACATCTCTTGAAAGTCCTTCACCCTGAAAGTAGAAAGTTTTGTTCCACTGATGTTGCTTAAAACCATTGTCTATGTATCAATATGTGAGACAATCTAGTGGATCATGTCCGCGCATGGCAACGCAGGATACCTGCATTCAATCCGGTACAAGCCAGACTTGTGTATGTTGACATAGACCCTGTGGTCTTCCAGATTCTCCTCAAATGTGCCTGAAAATGTATCATTGATGTCCTTCCATTTCATCTTGATATCCTTGTCTATGAACAACTTAGTGTCTTCATAGATAGGCGATCTCATAGACACTTTCTCAACTATTTCTCCAGTTGCACTTTCGACGGTGTCCTTTGACCTTGCTCTCTTGGAGGCCATTGTACCTATATTGCTGAGATATGGATGAACACTTGTGATACCTGGAGATAGAGAAACACTCATGGAAAGTACAACATCAATTGAAAACCAAAACAACTTGAGGACTGACATGCAACACACATGGGTGATTAACTGGAAAGATTGCGCAATTTTCACTGGGAGGCTGGGAGACTGATTGCCAAAACTGCGCAAAGCATAGCCCGGACTGTCAACAAGTTGACAGACTGTTGAAATTGTGCAATGCATAGTCCAACTTGGCCTGCTGAGAAATGAAACTACACAATGCGTAATTTAAGTCAGCTATGATTCAACCTCGCAAATTGCATTTGTGCAATTCCGGGGGCCAGCAAGGCACTTCCTCTCAGAATTGCACAGAGAAAGCCTAGAGGCTAGTGTTGGGCCAACTCTATGTAATTTTTGGGAGGAAGGTAGAGCCTTCACTCTCATAAATGCACAGTGCAAGCCGAGCAAGGCAAGGTCCGGGCCAAGGCAATCCAGACCCGCCGACGGGCGACTATAAAAATGAAAAGACAAAATGCATGGCAGAGATGAGTGCAGATAAGAGTGAATGATCATGCATGAAAAAAATGAGAGCAGGATTCAGAAAATGGGAAAACAATTAGGTGTGTGAAGCGAGTCGCCGCAACAACGACCATTAGTGCAGAAACAATATCATGCATGTGACATCAGTGAGATGCAATGAAAAACTTGAAACAATGCTTATATAAGCTAACATGCATCAAAACGACAACAAGCCTAGATGGATTGCGCAGTTTTGGAGAGGAAGGTTGGTTCCCCTCCAGAATTGCACAATTTTCCAGGTGAGCATAAGAACCATAAAATGACCAAGCTCTATAATGTTAGCCTACGGGAGGGAGGGAAACTAGATGGAAAGCACAGACTAGTAAGCCACTAAAACTCAACTGAAGCATATGTACTTGGATAGCGTAAGACATGCAGCTAAGGATGGTCAGTAGGGAGGCTCCAAAATGAAGTTAAGGAAAAATTTTAGAGGGTGGTTGTAGCCGCTACAACATAACCCAATACTAAATATTCCCCCTGATGTGCTCTTTCTGTCAGATGGACTCCCTGCCCAATTTGCATCTGTGAAAGCCTTGAAGCTTCACTCCCTTTGTCCTTCTATACCGAATACCAAATTGAGTGGTGCCTCTGAGGTATCTCAACACATGTTTAGCTTCCTTCCAATAGATTTTGGTTGGCTTAACCATTGCTTGACTAAGCTGGTTAATTGCAAAACATATGTTCGATCGTGTGTTCACCAAATAAATAAGTGAACCCACAAGGTGCCTGTAAATAGTAGCCTCCATTACTTCACTTGAAGTAGAATCTTCCATCCTCCAATTTCTTTCTAGAGGAGTCTCCATGGGTTTACTACTCTCCATGTGGAACTTCTTCAGTATCTCGTTGGCATACTTTCCCCGAGAGACAAATAGTTCCCCATCTCCTTTCCATACTTCCATACCAAGGAAATAATGCATAAACCCCAGGTCCTTCATCTCAAATTCTCTTGCAAGATCGTTTTTGAAAGATTTTACTAGCTTCTCATCACCTGTTATAATTAAATCATTTGCATATAATACTACAATCAATAATTTACTAAAGGTTCACATTTGCTTCACTTTTGGTGAAGCCCAACCCGGTGAAATAGTTGTAAATCCTAGTGTACCAAGCACGGGGTGCTTGTTTCAATCGATACAGAGCTCGTTTGAATCTACACACATGTGACTCTCTCTTAAAGGTCTCAAATCCTTTTGGTTTCTCAATGTACACCTCTTCCTTAATCACTCCATCAAGGAATGTTGTATTCACATCCATATGATGTATCTTCCATCCCATCTATGCTGAAAATGCTAGAATAGATTTGATTGAAGAGTACCTTGCTACTGGAGCAAAGGTCTCCTCGTAATAAATTCCCTCCACCTGATAGAACCCTCTGGCCACAAATTTGTCCTTGTGTTTCTCAACACTCCCATCTGCTGCTTCCTTTACCTTTTAAATCCATCTAGAACTCACCACTAACTTGTATGTTGGTCTTGGGATCACTTCCCAAACATCGTTTCTGATAATGGAGTCATACTACTTTACCATTGCATCAACCCATACTAGTTTCTGCATTGCTTCCTCGAATGAGGATGGCTCAATCTCTACACTATCACTCACCATAGCCATGTAGCCAGTGTAAGGATCTGGTGACTTGCTTTGCCTACGCTATGATGTGGGTGCTCCCACATTCTCTCTAACATCATGCACCAATCTCTCAACTTCTCTGGTGCGCTTCCTTCCACCTCTGGGAGTCTTTGCATGAGTGGGTTCTTCCACTCTTTTCTCCTCTGCATGTGGCTACTCCACATCATCCTAAGGTTCTTCCTTTGGAGCCCAAAGCTCCTCATCTGCATGTAACTAAATCTCCATCTCAAGGGAACATCTCGTGGCCTTCTCTTCATCAAACTTCACATCTCTACAAACCAATGTCATCCTGTGAGATGGAAGGTACACCTGATAGTTGTGAGGTGTATCATTGTACCCCACAAATATCCCCAACTCAGCTGACGGTTCTAGATTTTTCCTTGCATCCTTGGTAACATGACAGTAAACTAAAGAACCAAATATTCTAAAGTTTGCCACATCTGGTTTCTTACCTGAAAAATATTCTTTTGGTGTACTCATCCTGAGAATCCAATGAGGAATCTTGTTCTGCACATATATAGTTGTGTTGCATGCTTCATCCCACAAGTGCAATAGTAGGCCTTGATCATGTAACATCGCTCATTCATCTCCCACAATAATTTTGTTCTTCCTTTTAGCCACCCCATTCTGCTATGGGTTATGGGGTGCTATTAACTCTCATCGAATGCATTCTGATGCACAAAACTTCTTGAATTCATTCGACACATATTCTCCACCCTTATCGCTCCTAAGAGCCTTCACTTTCATGTCAGTGTCTTTCTCACAGGTGCTTTAAATTTAAAAATTTTAGAGAATGTCTGATCTTTCTTATGCATGAAGAAAATCCAACACTTACATGAGAAATCATCTACAAATATCACATAATACATGTGCTTGTCCTTGGAGGTAGTCGAGAATGATCCACACACATCTGAGTGAACTCTTTCGGGGATCGCTTGTGCTCGATTGTCCTTGTCATGAAAGGTGGATTTGGTGTACTTTCCCAATGTACACCCTTTGCGTGTATCTCTTTGCTCTAGTGCACCCTTGGGAATTCCTGTAGAATTATGTTGCATGATCTTCAAGGCTCCATGGTGAAGATGGCCCAATCTTATATGCCATAATTCACTAATGTCTCAGCTCTACACCTTCTCTGCTTTTGTGCTCAATGTTGTACAATATTATACATCCAAATTGTAGATATTCTTCACCTAAACCTCAATCCACTTCACTTTTCCTATGGCTATGTGACGAAGGAATGCCTTTCCTTTGCTAAATATCACATTGTAGCCATGGTCTTCCAACATATAAACTGAAACTAAATTCTTCTTCAAACCCGGAACATACATGACATATTTTAATGTGAGAGGAGAACCAGACTCCCTTTTAAAAGTAACAGTACCGATGTTGGTCACGCTATACCTTCCATCATCTCCCATTTCAATGTGCATCTGGAGGTCCTTCTCCTCTAAGTAAATGAAAAATTCTTTGTTTCCAGTCATATGGAATGAGCTCCACTATCCAAATACCACACACTACCCATCATCAATGTCACCATGCAATAAATGAGGGCGAAATCCAACTCTAATTATGATACAAGAGCTTCACATGCCACTCCTCCTAAGGGATTGTTTCCAGCCTTCTTGTGCAGACACTTTGTGGCATAGTGTCACATCTCATGATAGTGAAAACATTTAATCTTCGACATACCCTTCTTCTTTTTGCCCTGACTGGAATCTCCTTTGGATTGGAATTTATTTCCTTTCCCTTTATTTTCCTTTGCAGTTAAGGCACAGTTCTCCTCATCATCATGCTTGGATGAGGTTCCATCTCTGGTGCTTCGCCTTATCTTTTCTTTATCCAAGTCAGACCACAAATGCTCCCACTTTGGTATATTCTCCCTCCCATTTATCGAATCCTGGTAGTTGTGCCAGCTCTTAGGAAGGCCTAGAAGTTCTAGGCTGCCCAGATCATCTTCATCAACTATAATATCAACACTCACAAGCTCATCCCGACATTGGGTAAACCTGCTCAAGTATTGTGGTATTGTGTCACCCTTCTCCATCTTGATCTTCTGAATCTTGTCCTTCAGCGTCAACTTCATGTGGTCATTGTTGTTTTGAAACAAGTCAATCACGACTTTCCGCATTGCATATGGTGTATCCTTCTTGTGGAGGTTCGAGACAATATGATCTCAAACTCCTTCTAGTATGATCCTTGTCGATTTTGCAACACATTTCTTCCACTCTACTAGATCCTGAGGATATGTTGTTGGAGGCTTAGGAATATAATTGTCTATGAATTCCTTTAGACCGTTGTCTTCCAACACCACCTTCGTCCTGTCCTTCCAAGCATTATAGTTCAACTACCCTCAAGAGCATATTCGAGTCTTAATCTGTAGAATGACATTATGCTGGCTTTGAAGAATGATACTGCAAATTCGATTCACCTGCAAAAGACAAACTCGTATTCGCCTCTCCTAGAGTGATTTTTTCTCTAATACCATGTAGAAATTCCTTGTAGATTCAAACTGCGTATGTAATTTTCTAAAACAAAATACTTGAATCTACTCTTCTTATCAGCAGAAACAATTAAACGATCATGAAGCATACAAGAGAAAGAATTCAATAAACACATTACACAATGATTTCCTAGGGAAAGCCAAAGCTAAAAACCCCTACAATCTGTATAGTGCATTAGTCAGAAAATATGAGAAGATACAATGTTTTGCTCAAGCCCGAGCAACCTCTGCACTATATTTATCTGTTTAACAACTTCCTAGACAAGATTAGTCCAATGCTTAACCAAATTTATGCTTTACCAAGTCCCTATTTCCTTGCGTTGTTTCCTTGGGTATTAGCCCTCTATTAATTAGGGAAATTCCTCAATATGAATTACACAATCCTCATAGGACTTCCTCTGACTGCATGCACCACTTGTACAATTCAAATGATCATACAACTGATAGTACACTACCCTCGAACTTCAATCTCAACTGGGTAACTCTCAAATCTGACATGCATGAGTTATTTATGAGTGAATCACCAGTTAACTAGTTGAACACATGAAGCAGCACCCCACTATCTGACCTCCTACTAGTTCCTCCATCAATTGGAAATAGTTTAACTGACTTTAACTCAGTTAAACTAAATTAATAAATTATAACTCAAAATAAACTCAATCAGGTCTCCTATAAAGTAGGAGACACTCTAAATGACTCTAGTTAGACCCTCAACTCAAATTAACTGAGTCAACTAAGTCATATTGAATTATTGAACCTATACAAGTTGTCTTGTGATGTGGAATTACAATTTTATTCCTAATTTAATTCAAGGACAAAATTAAATTAGGATTTTCTTGTTGCATTTTCAACAGTCTATAGGAAAAATACCCACACTAATGAATACCTTCATGCAAATTTTCAACATCAACCTGCATAAAGTCCATTGTCCTTAACACCTTAGCCACTCTTGCCTTCCATAACTCCACTCCCCAATTTCTAAAAAGGAGAAGACCCACCTAACCCAGACTCTCTTGGCTAAATGTACTCCCTCCCTTAAATCAAAATATCCTTCCTCTCTATAGCCCACCCCAAATTTAAATCCCCCTCCTAACCCCCTTTGACAAGGTTACCTTCCCTTACATTCAAGGAATAATGGATCACATTTCCAAGATTCTTGTGCAAAATAATATCAAAGCTCTATTTAAACCCTACACCATCTCAAAAATTTGTTAAATCCACCAAACACAAATCTGATCATATGTTCAATCTAGGAGTTTATCACATTCCCTGCTTTTATCATAAAGCATACATTAGAAAAATTTTAAGTTCCTTCAAGTTTCAACTCAAAGAGTATATAACTGACAACGGATATAATTAGATCTCAAAATAAACTATAGTTGAGCACTTCTGTAATACCAAACACCTCATCAATTTTGATTATTTCAAAATTCTAGCAACCTCTCACTTCTATACTCATTGTGTCATCAAAGAAGCCTTCAAAATAAATAAATATCGTAACAATTCCAACTGTAATAATAGGTACAAACTTATTCGATCCTAGAATCCCACATTACAACAAAACAGGTGATTTGTGCCAGATTTAGCACCAAATTTTAGTGCATTTTTTCTCAATTGGGATGAGCAGCCTGGTACTAAATCTGGCTCTATTGCATAATTTTTAAAGCGTCCTTTTTTGCACCAAATTTTGCATCTTTTTTTATGCCAAATTTTCCATCACTTTTTGCATCATATTTTGCACCAAGATTTTCATTTGGTTTTACATCAGGTTTTGCTTCTAATTTTGTGCCATTTTTTGCATCTATTTTTGCATCATTTTTTTATTCCTCTTTTGTGGCATTCTTTGCTTCTAGTTGTGTGTCGTAATTTGCATCGAGTTTTACACCATATTTGGCATCTGATTTATTGCCTTTTTTATATCCAATTTGTGCCAATTTTTGCATCTGGTCTTATGCCATTTTTTGCTTCTAATTTCATACTTATTTTTACGTCTATTTTTGAGCCAATTTTTCTGCCTTGTTTTACACCATTTTTTCTATCCAATTTTGCACCATATGTTGAATCTAATGTAGTACCAAATTTTGCATGCATTTTTGCACCATTTTTGCATCCACTTTTGCATTTTATTTATCTCCCTTTTTTTCATCCTATTTTGCATCATTTGTTGCATCCAATTTAGAATCATTTTGAACACCATTTCTTGCATCCAATTTTGCATCCTTTTGAGCATTTAAATTTTCATCCTATGTTGAACCATGTGTTGCATCCACCTTTGCATCCCATTTTGTGTCTATTGTTACGTTCAATTTTGAGCCATTTTTTCGTCTACTTTTGCATTTGTTTTTGCAACAATTTTTGAATGATTTGTTGCACCTCATTTTACATCCAATGTTGCATCTCAATTTGCATCCAAATGTGAGCCATTTTTATACCTATTGTTGCACCATTTTTTCTTCTTTGTGTCCAATTTTGCACAATTTTTTATGTCAAAATTTGCATCATTTTTGGCATCCAAATTTGCATCATTTTCTTCTGCCACATTTTGTATCCACATTTGCATCTCATTTTGCACCTAGATTTTAGTTTGAATTTTCATCTAGTTATGCATAATTTTTTACATCCTTGGTTTCACCCTTTTTTAGTCCCATTTTGCATCCTTTTTGTGTCTTTTCTTACATCCTTTTTGCACCCAATTTTGCATCCAAATTTTACACCATTCTTTGTATCTGCTTTTTGGTGTCCATTTTTGCATCCTTGTTTGTGCCCCAATTTGGTATCCTTTCATATGCCCTATTTTGTTTCCTTCTTTGTGTCTAGTGTTGCACCCTTTTTTAATTTTACTTTAAAACCCTTTTTGTGTCATTGTTTGCATCTTGTTTTGATGGCTAGTTTAACATCCAATTCTACTCCCAATTTTGCATCCATGGTTACATCCACTTTTGGTTTCTTATTTAGAGTTTTACTTTTATTTCCATGTATGACCCCCTCTATGGGTTCATTTTACTAATTTCATTTACATAGTGAAATATATTAAAGTTTCTACATATCATTTTGCTGTATGATTTAATGCACGGTTAGAAGAACATAAAACCCTCTCAATTTATCCCAGAAACCTAGGACAGACCAATTAAGAGAAAGGTTGTTCTAAGGCTCAGGATTCTTAGTAGATCAAGATGTAGAGTATAGATTAAGAAAAAGAGAAGGAATTCTTGTGAGTTCTCGCATGCAATTCTTCTTGGAGTTTTTATTATAGCTAGGAAGTGCTCCTAGCTAGCTCCAAAGCTTGGTCCTACACATAAGAGAGAGAATAAAGCAACCTTCACAACATAATATCTTGATAACCGAAACTATCAGAAACATATAAATATTATTGAATAAATAAATATAAACCAAAATCCCATACATTCATTAGTTAAATAGAATAAGTAAAGAATGAATAGAAACATATAGAAGGAAGAACAACTGATCTATATTAATAAAGAAGTTGGAGGAAAGTTACAACAATCAGATGTAGTTGCAGCAACACCTCCCCCAACTCCTAGCTCCAAAACTCTCCCTCTCAAGATAGATCTCAGCAGCGTGACAATACAAGAATTCCCATCATTTTCTTAATGGCCAAGCCTCCAATATATAGGAAAGTCAAGTCTATGAAGATTTCCCAATTTCCCCATTAGTTCAATTTGGGCAAAGTCTTTTGGTGAATAATGTTTCCTCATATAAAAATGGCCTTTTCCACTTTTTAGATGCTTTTGTGCTTAGGAAAAAGCTTCCCCATGCTTTATGGTTCTTTCCCACTTTTGTATGCTTTTATTTTTTATAAAAAAGCTAAAGATGAGGATAAAGAGATCACATTCCACCATATGAGTTTCTGAAAGTGAACAAGAGTGTCAAATTCAAATTCTAGTTTGCTTATGTTTTAGTTTTTTTTAATATATATTTTAGTTTTAGTATTTTTTTTTTCCTAAAAAAAATATTTAGTTTTTGGTATTTTTTTTCTATGAGAAAAATTATATTCCTTTTTTATAAAAATGGATTTTAAACATTCCATTCATGCTGAATTTGTGATTTTATGATAGGAGTTTAAATTATATATAAAAAAGTAACTTAATGCCATGTGTTGTGTTGCTGAGATGGGTATTATACATCTCCTCCTTGCTAAGTTATAGAATGTGCTTGGGTTTTGTTAATGCAATAAAACTAATTATGTTCTTCATTATATCTTGAAATGTTCATCTTGAACCTAATAAAACAGTAAAGTTAAAATAGGTTTGCCTTTGTCCTTTGTAGATCTATGTCCCCAATAATCTTGGTCTTAATAGATTAATTGTCTTATGGTGGCCTTGAGTGGTCACTTTCATTAGTTGCATGCTTTATAGTTTTCTGTTAGTGACATTTTTTAGGCTTGATAATATGTTATTTAATTTATCAAAATGTTGTTATTGTCCATATTATTGTTAAATATTAATATTAAATATGTTGGTTTTTTAGCATGGTTTAGCTAAACATTTCCAAAAGGTTTATAGATTGTATTTTATAATGCAATGATTCATTGCTTGATGAAATTGTTTTGGATATATTTTTTTTAATGATTCATTGATTGATGAAATCGTTATGGATCTTTTTTTAGTATATTAAATTGTATGTGAGAAAGTCAAAAGTCACCTCTTTTTCAGATTTTCATTGGTCAATTTCCCTTAAGGCCATCATGTTCACCATCCGGTCCAGGTTAAGGAAATATAAGAGTCATGAAGTGGAATTGTCCAAGCACTTAAATCTTGAGACATGTTTTTTTTAGTCATATTATACTTCCTTTCTATCTAAATTCTCGATGAAAATAGTCTCATGGAACATGAGGGGCCAAATAGTAAAGGAAAACGAAGACTCCTAAAAGAAAAATGGTACACAAAGCACCCATCAATAATGTTGATATAAGAAACAAAAATATTAAGTGAGGTTCTACCTCATATAATTAGCAAATGGGGGAGGGATTTACAAGTAGTAGTGATTGATGCTTAGAGATACTTGGGTGGAATGGTTATTATTTGAAATCCTCACGACATTAAGGTTACCAATATGTTTACCTCTTTTCGCATTATGAGAATGCAATTTTAGTTAATTGACATCGAGGACTACTACCATGTATCCAATGTCTATGACTCCAATATTGCAAATGGAAAACCTCTATTTCTCAATTCTATTTCTAGCACAAGTAGTTTATACTCCGCATCTCCATGGATTATTGGGAGTGACTTCAATATTATCAAGTGTCTTGAGGAAAAGAAAGGATGAATCACAATGTTTAACAATATATTTTGTAAGCTATACCATTAAAGCCATAAAGTAGTCTCCATTAAAGGTGTCAAGCAATGAGTCTCCAACCCACACATGTGGATCAATGAGATGTAATACATGTGCGTGTGGTGACTAACTTATTACACTATTCTAATAACTCCACAAACTTATGTATTTCACTCCGTCACATAAATTGATAGTAGCATGACATAAATAAACCAAGAGTAGACATTAAACCCTTAGGCAACAAACATTCCCTAGATCCTCAATTAGGTGATTAAATGATAAAGTGAAAATGCAAGGGGAAAAGAGGATTTCATGATTTAACCATCACAAACATGTGATCAAGTGTGACTAGGAGTGTATATATTCATATATTTTCCAAAGAGAGAATGAATACATGAGTTACCATTCATTGGGCCTTATTTTTATTTCTTTTTCTTTTTCTTATATATAGGACTTAGGGAATAAGGTTTTCATAATTTTTGCACAACTCATAGATATAACATTTACATGAATTTTCACTTCAACCTTAGAGTTTAGACTTAGATAAATCATTATAGTGTATCTTTAATTATTTCGGCTCTCAGTTTTTTATTTTATTTCATCACAAATGACAAAATGGGAAATATTTTGCCACAAATCTATGAATGATTAATCATAAAGGCATCATGCGATGAAAACAAATTAATGATGTTATTCTCTATGAAAATGATGGGTATTCTTGAGAAAATATTATGCTTGTGGATGTCTCCTCTTTGGTTGAGAGGGAGTGATGGTAGACAACATATTATCCATGTGTCATGTACTATGGCCGGGACTAACAATCATAAGCCTAGTAAAGACACCAGTAGGGAGAATGGTGGATTGGATAAACATCTAGGACCAATATTCTTTGAGAATTTGTATTTTGACTAGGACTAACTGCCATAAGTCAAGTACATTAATCGAAGATAAGAATAGTCATGAGGATTGACATTTCCTGGTGTCAAATATTATGATAGCAGATTAGGAAATGATCATGTGAGGACATACCTGGTGAAAATCCTGGTGGGGTAAGTGCCTAGAGAGGTAGCATTGTCCAAATTTATGCCTCCCAACATTGTGCTCTGATCTAATGGAGAGATAAACTTGTTAGTCAAGGCCTTGCTACCTTGACAATGTTGGCTATGATGATGTAAATCATCATTGATGCTTATCAATCCAGATCCCTTCTTATATGAATATTTCAACTTGAGAGTACTTTTTTGTCTCATTATGAGTACCTCCCTAGTTTAGAGGGAGGGTCATCATCTTCATTATCGCCATCATCACTACCATCGTCGTCATCATTTTTGTCATCATTTCATTATCGGCATAATCACCATTCATGTCTTCATCATCATCATCATCATCATGATTATGGACATTGTCGTCAATTATTCATAATTATAGGTATCGTAAGAAATATCATCAACCCAAAAAATGTTATGAGTGCCCGAAAAGGGTTGTTAGGACACATGATATATGCAAGAGAAATAACAACTTTATTTTTTAGAGATGATTGATGATCATCATCATCACTACCATTATCAGCGTCATTATAATTGTCATCATCCCCATCATCATAACTAATATAATTTTTATCATAATTGTTTTCATCTTCATGATTCATGTCATTATTGTTGTTGATGATGACCAAGATGAAAATAATGATAATGATGATTAGATGATGATGACTTAGAAGATGACACCAAAGATAATTATTATGATTATGACCATGACAACATTTAAAAATTGGGAAGAATGGCCAAGGTCATTAGCATCGTCATCATCATTGTCATAGTAACCCCCATCATCTTTATCGTCATTGTCATTATCATAAAAATCGCAATTCATGTCATCGTCATTATCTTCATTATCATCATCATCATAATTATTGACATTGTCATCAGTTGTTCATAATTTTCAATGTCATAAGAAATATCATCAATGCAAAAAATATGATGTGTGTTGGAAAAGGGATGCAAAAGTGAACAAAAAAAATGGGGGTAAAAATAGACGTAAAATTGGATGAAGAGTAGATACAACATAAGTAGATGCAAAAAAAGATAGAAAAATTGACACAAGTGAATGAAAAAGTAGATGCAATAGTTGATGCAAACCTGAACACAAAATAGGATTCAAACATGGATGAAAAAGTGGAAGAAAACATGGGACAATAGTAGGTATAAAACTTAGCATGAATTGTGGTGAAACAAATGTGGATACAACAATGAATGTAAAAAACAAAGACACAAACTTGAATGCAAAAAGGAGGAAAACTTGGATGCAAAAAGGGATGTAAACATGGGTGCAATAGTGGACACAAAATTAGTTTCAAAATTGGACAAATCAAAAGTGGATGTAAAAGTAGATTCAAAATGGGTTGCAAAAAACATAAACAATATTTGACGCAAACTTGGACACAAAAGATGATGCAAATGTAGATGCAATAGTGGAGGAAAATGTGGGTTTAAACGATAGGCATAAGATATGGCACAAATTATAGCACAAAAAAAGTGGATGAGAAAGTGGATGTAATAATAGACACAAAAAAAAGATGCAAACTTAGATGCAATACAAGATGTTATAAGGGATGTAAAAGTGGATGCAAACACCGGTGCAATAGAAACAAATTGGATGCAAAATATGGATGTAATGGAAGTACATGCAAAAGAAGATACAAAATGAGAAGCAAAACCCAACACAAAAGTGGATGCAAACATAGATGCAATATTTTATGCACAAGAGGATGCATAGATGGATGCAAAATTGGAAGCAAACGTGGGTACAACAGTAAGTACAAAACATGGCACAAATTGTGTCACAACGAAAGTGGATGTAATGATAGACGCAAAAAAAGAAGCAAATGAAGATGCAAAATAATATGCAAAAATGGATGTAAAAGTGGGCGTAAACATGGGTGCAACAATATATGTAAAATAGGATGAAAAAGTTGATGCAACAAAATTTGATGCAAAAGTAGATGCAATATGAGACACAAAACCTTATGCAAATGTTGATGCAAAAGTGGATATAAAAAGGGATGCAAAAATAGATTTAAAAGTCAATGAAAACCTAGATGTATATGAGGACGCAATCATGGATGCAATTTTAGAAACAAAAAAGGGTGCAAAGGGAGGTGTCAAACTAGGTGCAGATTATGGCACAAAAAAAATGGATACAATAGTGGAGACAATAACAGATGAAAAAGATGATGTAAATATGGATGCAAAACAAGATGTAAAAGTAAATGCAACAAAAGTAGATGCAAAATTAGATGCAAAACTAGACACAAACCTTAATGCAAAACTTGCCACAAAGGGGATGCAAAAAATATGCAAAAATGGATGCAAAAAATGATTTAAAAAATGATACAAAAGAGGATGCAAGAGATGATGCAAAAGTTGATGCAAGTGTAGGCGCAAAAAGTGGATGCAATAGAGGATGCAAAAGTTGGTGAAACAAAATTAGGTGTCAAACTTGCTGCAAAACATGGTACAAAGGATGGCACAAAACTTTGCATAAAACTTGGTGTAAAACTTGATGTAAAATCTGGTGCAAAACCTATTACAATACTTGGTGCTAAACTTGATGCAAGACTTGGTGCAAAAATTGGTGCAAACTTTGCATCAAGTTTTACACCATATTTGATAAATGGACACAAATAGCACCAAAAATGGGCTCTAGATGCAAAAAAGGAAGCAAAAAGGGATGCTAATCACAGGGTTTTGTTGTAGTGCCACCATATAGTATCTTACCAAGCATCCCAATCTAACCAATTCCTCTCACTAATATTTGTGTACCCAATCTCTTCTCCTCTTCTTATTCCCCTCAATTCTTGATATTAGAATTCTTAATATTAGAATGCTTAAAAGGCCTTTATTTTTATCTAATTAATGATCATCTGCATCAATTATAATTTTACTTGAAATTAAAAGGTATAACTATATTGATAATATTTTCTGGAAGAGAACTATATAGAGAAGAAAGTGTGTCCAACATTTCGGTTAGAAACTCCACCTATCATAAGGGACCAAAAAGCTAAAATATGGGTGGATTGTCCACCACCAAAAATGTTGGACAAACTTACTCCTCTACATAGTTCTCTTCCATAGAATATTATCAACATGGATAATCATAAAATATCCAAGCACATATAGGTATAATTATATTTTTTTAAATCATAATCTAAAATATTAACATCATTGTTAATAACACTAATATTATCTCTGGGGGAGGCAGGAGTGGAAGGGGTTTATTTAGCCCTAACAAAAAAATTGTACCACAATATGCATGGGGACTTTTCCTAGTGACCAACAGTCAAGTTGAGTATCTCGCCTTATGGAAAGGCTTGGAAATAACTATTGTAAATAAAATTACCATCTTATTAGTTTTTGGAGATTCAATGCTTGTTATCCGACAAATGACTAAGGCTAAGAAGGCAATACGCTCATGTTATTATCCCTTGCTTCAGAGGATCCTCATCTCTGTCTCTTAGTTTGAGCAATTGGATATCTTCCACGTGTACAAGCATATGAATTTGGTGGCAGACACATTAGCTAAAAAGGGTTCCACTTTGGGTTAAGGAAGATTAGAAATGGATCATAATCTTAGCATTTTCCCAATTCCTTTTCTATGACTAGATTACCAAGGTGCGTTCAAGACAGTTTAGAAGTGGACCTTATTTTTTTCATGTTCCTCATTCCTTATCCACATTTGGTATCCCAAGGAGAAAATATTCCTCAATTAATTTAGTCATCATTGAGAAAATTCATTGAATTGGTATGTGATCGTCTCCCTCCAACACATTCCATCCCTTAGCTCGTCTCCAGAAGTGGAAGGACCTCGAGATACGACAACCTTTCCTTTTCTGATTATGAATCTTCAAGGCTTCTTCCCAGTGTCATAATGTTATTTACAAGTGGAATGTATTATTAACCTTCTCCAATGATGGGTGTCTTGTCTATTTAATTTGTGCCTTGTGGGAATTTTTGTGGATTTCCTTGGTCGCAAAGTTCAGTGTATTGTTCAATGGGATGGAAATAATGGAAGTCATCCTATGGTATTCCTAAATCATTTATTATTTTCCCTATGGAGGTATTTGTGATGTCTTTGTAAATCCTAGTGTAGTTTGGCTCATCTCAAGGCACCAATTTTTCCATTTTATTAAATCACTTGGCCTCCCAATTTATCCAAGATCCTTTAATTCATGTCAGTCTAGGAGCAAGGAGAATTCTTAACAGAGTGTTAATTCATTGGATGTTGGATTTTTGTTTAGAGATGGTGGATTCTTCAACAGCTCTAGAGAATTTCAAATACAACATGTTGCTTGATAGGCTACTGAATGTGGCTCAAGCACTCTTGGGCTCTGTAGTGTTGTTTTAATCAATCCTAATTAACCAAGGTTGCAACCATTTAATTGTCAACCCAGGGTAGTTCTTGTTGTTTCAATGGAGTTTTCACTATTTGTGTCGATACACTACAACCAAGAATGAAAATTGAAAATAGTAAAGAATATTGTTGAATCAATTATAGAAATTAAATCATTCATGCAGAAATTAAAACACTGTACAGAAATGAAATCACGCTTCACTCTTACCAGAGCAAGGGTGCGCCATACACTAAACTAATAACTACACTAGCTGGTCAACCACCATACTTCTTAATCAAACCAGTGTAACATCATAACATAATTCTGGAACTGAAGCGGATATATTCTACAATTTATACAGCAACAGCAGAAAACCATACAAACAATAAAAGAAACAATAATACATAGCTACTTCAACCGCTGCAGACCCTGCTAAAGAGGATGGCCCTTCCTCCATAGCAGGGGTGCAGGAATAAACACGAGATTAGTTAAAGAATCAAATGAGAAACAACAAAAACATCACCGCAGTGTCTTCAATATTAAAAATAATTAAAGTTACAAGATCAAAATAGCAGTGCTTTATATGTTGTCCCCGTACATGAGAGATTAAGTTTCTCTTATAGTTATTACGTACCCAAAATCGGGAATAGATCAGTCATGAGAATCTCACGATTCTCATGCTGATCATAAAATAGAAATCGTTATAACATGTTCCTAAATACAAATGTTATTCAAATACATTAGTTAAGATCACAACTGTTTGGATCTGTTACTTTCTAAATAAACAATTCATAACTTCGGATAGTTGTTGCATGGAAAAGTACCCATGACTTTGCCAGCTACGATGCAATAGCATCTTGTGGTCAAATGACGGTTTGGGATGTAACAACAATCACTAGGTAACAACATCCTTGTAAGAGCATCTGAGGTGTAACAGTGGTCACCTTTAACAACACGTGGTTTAACAACAACACCTGTAACAACATACAGAGTGTAACAACAATATGTAACAGCATACAAAGTGTAACAACAATATGCTACACTCTGCTCTAAGACTAATCATCACGATTTGTTCACTCCATAACCTCATCCTCATAAGCAACACCTGAAAAAGAGGAGAGGATCTAAAATACTTCTCCAATGCTTACCCCAGTGAGCCACAAAAAGGAATATTGCATCATTATATTCAACAAAAATGGCAAAATAACATGATAGTGAAATAGGTTTATATAATGAGAAAAAGGTGATTAACATGTGAAGTTTCGTTGGCATGGAGGGAAAGAGGATCAAAACTGGGGAAATAAAGTGTAGGAAATAGGTATAAAAACCACACTTAACAGGCTCTATCAGCAATTGGAGGATATGGTTGAAAGGCTGAGGTGTTCCTTTCAGCTCTTTCTAGGGGACAAGATACTCAAGCACCACACTTATATGGAGCAAACGTTGGAAGGTTTGCATGAGGAGGTTCATTCTCTTTGTGCTCAGGTTTTTCTGTTGGATATCTCTAAGGCTGGAAATGCACAACATGACTTGGGAGGAGTCCATTCTAGTGTTGCTTTGAAAAGGAAGAGAGCCTGTCATTTGAGGGGGTCTGAAGATGTTTGTAACAACCCTGGTGAAAATTCCATGTAATAAAAGTTAATAAAGGCAAAAATAATAACCACGATTGATAGGACACTTATTCCAAGTTGAATGTTGGGCAAGACATCCTAGTGTGGGTGTTCATTGGTTTATTATGGCTAAGGAAATTAGCAAAGGAAATGGCAAAGGCCTTGTAAAGGAAAAATAGTATTTTTGGCACATTTATTTATGAAAATAATCGAAATTAGGAGAAAAGGAAGGTGAAAGGTCACAGGTTGCATGTGAGGAGGAAAATAATGGAAAATGAAGAAATAGAGTCCTAATTGATAAAAAGGTTTATGAGGATCAGTTGGTACCTTTTGTCAGTTCAGTTTTGGAGCTCTCTCATTATTCTCTCTCTTTCTCTCTCTCTCTGTCTCTCACCCTTGGACACTTAAATTTTTCTTGGAGCACTTTGGCTTTGGATCAAGAAAGGCAAAGAGGACAAGAGGAAGGAAGGAGCAAGGAAGGAAGAGTAGGATCAAGCAGCTATATCAAGATTCTTTACAAGTATCGATTTGCATGTGTGATTTCCTTGATAGATTTGGCATGCATGGTATCACATGTGGTTCTTTGTTGTTATGGCATGGGTTTTTCCAGTTGTGACGGTGTTTTCATCCTAGCCTTCCCATTTCTGGATAGATATGGTGTGATGGGGTTCTTATGTTTTGGTGGAGCTGGATTTCTGGATGGATTCGAAGCTGAGTGAGGTGGATCTCTGGATAAAATAACACATGGCCTAGTAACCCCTGAACCAAACTTTGGGTTGCGGTAAAGCTGGATTTTGTGTTGCCTCAGTTGGCCTAGGAATCTTCGATTGGTGAATGGTCAGATATACAGTAAAGCCTAGATGTGGGTGCTCTCCATCAGGCCTAATAATCTCAAGAGCGGTATGCGACAAATCCTAGAGAGTGGGTCTTGGTTTAGGGCCTAGTGATCTGGTGTGGATTGCGATAAAGCGTGAGAGACTAGGAGATAGGAAAAATTCCTCATGGTGTAGGTGGAGAAATCTGGTGGAATTCATGTTTGTTTGGCCTAGTGTTTTGGTGGAGATCATGGTAAAGCCTGCTATTACATATTTATTGTTTTGGCCTAGTGATCCAGTGTGGATTACAGTAAAGCGTGGTTTCTATGAATGAGGGTGAGGTGGTGTAGCCTCAGAATGCCCTGGTTGTTTCTTTTGGTTTGAGTCCCACATTCATGCTTGGAATATGACATGGGGGTGATTGGCTAAAGAGAGATTTGGCTCAGTGAATCTATGGTCGAGTGGAATGTGGTAGTCCCATCCCGAGTTGGATTTTTCATTCATTAATAAGAGGTTCTTTCCTTGGTATCTTATGTGTAAATGTATTAGTTTATATGTGGATTTTATGGCTGATGTATCCTTGATTTTTTGTTGCTATTATGTTGGTTATAAGCATGTATTATGACAGTGATGATATATGGTTGTCCTCATGTTTTGATTTGTAAATAGAATGAATAATGTATCTATGACCTAATATATGGTAATGTAACTGATGATATAAAGGAACAATGATTCATAGTGATTCTCAGATAAGTATGAGACCCCTATGCTCAGATCTGTTGTTTAAACATGTAGATTACATATTTGTGACTTGTTCAACGAAATGTCTGTCATGGCTAGTAGGAGTCCAATGAAGTCCTTGTTCAATAAATTGCATTTGTGTCATTATTCTATTGTTATCTTTCAATTCTGAAAGTGTCATTGGGTTATGAGTAGTGACCTAGGCTCCAGGCCTAAAAAAGTCGCACAAATCCTAGATTCGTAGGCACAGGTTTGAGGAGAAAAGTCCCCAAACACATCCATACCCTTGTTGTGGGAGTGTCTGGAGCCTCCTAGATGCATGCTTGTTGTAACACCCTCCTCCCACATCTAACCAAGTAACTAGCCAACCAGGGTAAACATGTGACAAGAGGCTACTATGATATGATTCGACCTCCTAAGTCACGTTAAGGAAGTGGAACCGACAAAAACACACCATAAATACCTTCAACATTAGCAATAGGACTCCTAAGAACCATCCCAACCTTTCTACTAACTAGCCCGTGAGTCCTACTAAGATTTTAGACCTCCGGACGCTCCCATCTTATGGGCATGCCAGCATCCAAAGGGCTCTAGATGCTTCCACAAGCCTGCATGCATGTGTCCAGTGACTATTTCCAGTAGACTTGTGCCAGAGTCTGAGGATTTTAAGGCACTTTTCAACCCCAAAATTCCATCCAATGCCCAAAACTTGTTGTAACTTCCAGAATCCATTAAATACATGACAACAAGACTAATAAACCAAAAACTAACTCCAAGACTAGGCCTAACCATCCCCAACCAGGATTGACATTATGTCAAACACTTAGCATAAATGCAATCTACAAGTGTAAATGACATATATAAGCATAGGGGTCTTATACTTATCTAAGATTTGCTATGAGGCATTGTTTCCTTATCACTTTAGCTATAGTTTCATCCATTAGGCCATAGATACATTGTTCATTCATATACAAGTAAAAGCATGATGGGAGCCACACATAGCCACTGTTATAATACATATTCATAACAAGCAAAAGAATAATATAAATACCAAGGAAAAAATAGCCATATAATCCACATATAAACCAGATAATACTCATGAGATAACAAGAATAAATAACCTCATATTAATGATGCAAAAGCCAGCCCGGCATGGGACTACCACATTCCACCCGACTGTAGAATGGTTGAGCCAAATATCTCTTTAGTCATTCACTCGCTTGCCATATTCCAAGCATGAATGTGGGATCTCATAAAACAATTCAATCCAAAACCATCCAGGGCTTCCAAAGGCTGACCACCTCAACCCATCAAACAGTGATTCCACCTCATGGTCAGACATCACAAAACCATCATCAAATTGGTCTCTATCCAAGCCTTCCAGAGCTCCAAAGCATTTGTTCCAACCAAGTCTCCAGGACTAGTAACTCAACCCACAGCTTATACGGGGCTCTAGAGTGTTTATCCAACCAAGGCTCCAGGACTAGTAACTAAACCCAAGTTGTTACAGGGCTCTAGAGCATTTGTCCAACCAAAGATCCAAGACTAGTAACTCAACCCAAGTTGTTACATGGATCTAGAGCATTTGTCCAACCAAGGGTCCAAGAAATAGTAACTCAACCCGAGCTAAGGAAACATGAGAACCAACCAAAACAAAACAAGGAAATAAATCCATAATCACCATGGCTATCTAGGAAATGACAAGGTTAGGAAAATCCACTATCAATCTAGGAAATCCTCCATGCCAATGACAGATTATGACCAAGAACCACATGCATGTGCCATGCATGTCGAAACTAGTGAGGAAAACATACTTGCAACTCGGTACCTATAAGAAAAACCAAATGTAGTTTTTGATCCTGATGTCTTCTTGCGCTTTCCTGCTCTTCCTTTTCCTTTTTGCTTCAAAAATCCAAGTATGCCACTCTTCTCCAAGAGTGCTCCAAGAAAAATCTAAGTGTCCAAAAGTATGAGAGAGAGAGAATAGAAGATAGCTCCACCAAAAATAAATTTACCAAGCTTACCCACTGATCCTCAAAATCCTTTTTATTAATGAGGCCTCTATTTTCTTCATTTTCTGTTATTTCCCTTCAATTTTCTCCTCACATGCAACCTGTGACCTTTCACCTTCATTTTCTCCTAATTTCCATTATTTTCATAACTAAATGTGCCAAAATGCCATTTTGCCTTTCCAAAGCCTTTGTCATTGCCTTTGTTAATTTCCTTAACCATAATAACTGAAATGAACACCCACTATGATGTTTTTCCCACCATTTAGCTTGGAATATGTCGTGGTCTTCTATATTTGTACATGAATTTTCAACCAGGGTTGTTATAGAACCCTCCCTCTTGGGGGAACATTATCCCCAATGTTAAATGACACCTATAACCATCAAGACTGCTGGAAACAAAACATACTACCCATGGATCTTTATAACACAGCTCGTTGTAGTATTTACAATCATCGTCTTCTAAAACAAGACACACATAACGTTTACTGGAGCTTTATAACATAGCTCACTATGATATTTACAATAACCACATATACACATACACATTTGCTTCACCCAGCAAATAACCATACTGTCTGTGGAGCTTTATAAACCAGCTCGATAGAGTATTTACAATAATATACACATATATACATCTTCTCAACCAACAAATAAAAGGATACAATGCCTATATCAATCAACAAGGGAATCCAAAGGCTCACACCTCCACCCTCAAAATAATACCAGGATTCACCTCTTTCCCAAGAAGTCCATAATCCACTGTAGAAGTCAAATCTACATCCAGTGTCCACCGTTATAATCCCGTGCCACTTGTCCTCTCAGTGAATAATTATTGGCTCATTGTTTCAGGGAACCCTCCAAATGTGGATCTAATTCCATCTAGAAATGCTAATGACCAAAACAAATCCATCCCCAGCCTTTCCTTCTTTGCTACATAGTCCCTCGGGAAATCTGTTCACCCCCTTCTATGTAGTCACACATCTTCCAAGTTCCTTTGGCACCCCCATCCTGGGCAGTCCATCCCTTGGAAAGGATTCCTCGCATCAAAAGATACAACAACCAAGGCATATCCCTACCTTAAAACCATCATACCGGTCATAGCATGCTCATGTAAATCAATGGACAATGTTGGGTACTAGTGTCCCACAATGGCCCTGCTCCTGGATGCTTCACCAGCATACTACTACCTATTCCAATTCCTTTTATTGTTGTTGCTAATTCTTGCAATCGGTTTCAATCACCCAACTAGGAATTTCATACTTTCTAGTACCAGGCACATAATTTCTATTAGATTCAAAATAAATTGAAATAACTTCAAATCATACCTTATTGGTGGCCCGTCAACAAGGTACACTTGCAATTTTGTTCACTTCATGTCACCACAAGTCAAACTAACATATTTGACCAAATGATCATTATAAACATATCACATCATGTTAGCTCAAAACACAACCATCATAGATCAAAATCATAAATCACGTGTAACCATCATAAACCAGAATCATAGATCACATGTAATCATCATAGACCAGAATCATAAATCTCATGCATCATAAAACTGAAATAAAATATTTATGCTTATCCTTTAATCAATCCTTAGCTTCTACCTTTGTCCTTATTCTGTACGCACACCGGATCAGTTTCCACACCTGACAAACACCAGTGCCTTCTCCTCAACCATGTGCACATACACATATTGTGTGTCACACACACACAACCACATACGACATA
Organism: Pinus taeda; assembly: GCA_000404065.3. Classification (NCBI taxonomy): domain Eukaryota; kingdom Viridiplantae; phylum Streptophyta; class Pinopsida; order Pinales; family Pinaceae; genus Pinus; species Pinus taeda. The sequence continues at coordinate 327,494 of APFE030861820.1, forward strand.
AAACACTATGCAATACATGCACCTACACCTGACATACCACACATACATCTACACCTTATGTACAACACAACATAATACATGTACTACACAGAGTACAACACAATGAGTACATGCGTCACGATACCACAACTACACAATGCACATACATAGTACCACATGCCCACAACATAACATGTATGACATGCACATAATACCACATGTACACTAGTACCCTATGTACAACATGTACACATTACCACTTGTACACAAAACCACCTGCACAACGTGTGCACAACATCACATGTACACAACACCATCTGCACAACGTGTACACGATGCTACATGTATATCGTACCACCTGTACAATGTGTACACAACACTAGACGTACACAGCACCACATGCATGACATGTACACGACACCAAATGTACACAGTACCATATGCACGACATGTACACGACACCACTTTCACACAACACCATATGTACAACATGCACAACACCACATGTATAATCATGCACACAACACCATATGTACATAGTACCAAATGTACAACATGCACACAACACCACATGTACATAGCACTACATATACAACATGTACATAGCACCCTATGTACACAACACTACATATCCAACATGTGCATAGCATCATATGCACACAACACCGCATATATATCATGTGCACAATACAATATGTACACAACACCGCATATCCAACATGTACATAGCACCATCTATATCCAACACTACATATGCAATATTCACACTTTACTATCTATACCACCCTATACATAACATTGCATAAACAACATGTACACACACTATATACATATACACACAACATTGCATGCACACAACATCACATATGCAACATGTACAACATATACAACAGATGCACAAATATAGTACCACACATCCAAAACCACATTGTCTCTACTAGGTATCCTTGCTTCCAGTATCTTATCCATGCTTGTTCCAGCATGCTGCAGACCACACCATTGTCATTTCGTTGATGTATCCCTCGGTATAGCCTGCTCATAACATAGACATAATATCAACTCATAACCACATGATACTAACCTCATATATTTTTCCAGGCTACTCCTCCCAATTTATTCCTCGTAAGACCAGGAACCTCTTCATTCCATTCACCTGCATAAGAAATCATTCCTCTATAAGAATGATCCCTGATGATCTTGTCGGAAAGTGACATAGATACATGGATACATACATAGATATACATAAACAATAGCATAAACAATCATGATCTTGTTAGCCAACTATATGCATACATACATATAAACATCAACATAAAATAATAATGATCTAGTCAGCCAACGACATACGTACATAGATACATCTATACATATATAATAATCAACATAATCATGATCATAACATAATTACTAGATATTATAAGGTCAAGGTTAATTCCCTTTATGCATGCAACACATGTGCAACATTGAGAACAACAGTTCCCAACATATCCAAGGCATATCATGCCTCAAAGCCATTCACCTTACCTTTCTTGATTACCTTTCTCATGATTGTCTTGACATCGTCCATTTACACCAATGAACCCAACCATTCTAACTAGTTGTCATACTCTTGCCTTCAGCTGCCTGTATACACGCATCAAGCTTCATCCAGTCTTTCATTATCTGTTGGGTTCCACACAACTCTCCCCAAACTCCATTAACTTTCCTCTTTCCCAAACAAATTCCCAAGACTCAAAACATAAAAGGAAAAAAAAGAAACATATAAGAAGAAAATCATAAAAACCAATAACAATATGACATCACAAACAAAGTGGCAAGGCCTTACACCAGGCATAAACAAAACTGCAAATCAAGCTCAACAAATCACAAAAGACCAAAAGCAAAAGACTGGAAACAAACACCATGACACAATTCCCATGATTCCCAGTGCCTCCAAGTAAAAGCTCAACGTGAGCCTTCTTTAATATTCAATGGCAAAAATCTCTTTTGCCATGCAATTCGCTGCATCATACTGCCATAAACATATAACTGTCACTGCATAAGTAAACATAACAACATACTAGTTATCTTGTTGTGCCAAGCACGTTTCCTTGTAACCGAACACATTTGTGCCATGTCCTAGGGGACTCTTATTCCCTTGACAAGTCTAGTTATAACTAGTCACACCAGTTGTTATACATGTCAAATACATGTCCATGAAGATAGAACTTATCCACATAATGTCAGAAGAAATCAAGGTTAATAAGAATTATTGTATGAAAAGCACTCATTCATTTGGAATTAGGGTTTCCAAACATATCCAAAGGAATTCTTTCCCAATTCCTTTCTTTTACCTTTTTACCTTGGTGCAATCAAGGCTTACTATGTAGTGTCACATCACTCAATTGTTAGTTATATAAACACATCAATTATTACCTTGTCATGCTAATACCAAGCATGTTTCCTACAACTCTTCACACATGTCAACCACATGTTCCAAATATCACGACAATCATAGCTATCAATTTTAAATCAACCTTTACCAAGAATAACCATCATGTCATAATCCATAGTAATTAGACACACTGCTACAACTTTCACATACTACACTCAAGTACATTTCAACTGTCTCAACACATATGTATTAGTACAATCATCTTAAAACAAGATCGTTGGAACACATACCCATACTATGCAATTAATCAAACATTTAACCAACTTGCAAACATACCATGTTAAATAAATCAACTAGATGACATAATAGACACCAAACACTCAAACACCAAATAGACACCATAATAAAATAGTCAAGCACAAAGTAGACGACATAAGAAATTTCATACCTTAATGTATCTCAGGGGAGGAAATCTTGTATGCACAATCAATCCAGATTAGCATGATATAAATTCATAGCATATCAGCTCAAACACAAATAAGATCATGATATCCACAATAGTCACTAACTAATATGTTCACATCATAAAATCATAAACAATTATCATTCATACATAACAATCACATATGCACAGTCAATCTAGATTAATACGATGTAATATCACATCATATTAACTCATACCTGAATGTCATAACCCTAACCATTCGCATAGACCGATCCAACTTAGTATGATAGATATAACATCAAGATCTTAATGTAATAATGCTAATCATCAAGTTACTAGCATATAACAACAACAAGTTAATTATAATGTTCATCAACAACATATCACCTAATCATCAAGCTAACTATCACATAACAACAACAAGTTATATATCATGTTCATCAATAACATATAACTTAATCATCAAGCTAACTATCATATAACAACAACAATTTAACCTATAACATACTCATCAACAACATATAACATAATCATCAAGTTATCTAACATAAAACAAAAATAGAAATGCATATAACCATAGGTTGCTATCATTCATGACTATCTGACACATGTGCATATGACTACACTAATCAACTAGCATCTACCATATATGTAACCATAACATCAATAGAATCCAGGCATACACATAATTATAATTCACATAACGATCCTTAACCTACATACCTATATTCCCAACATACAAACCTATATGACAACATGCTCTTGCCTCGAGGTCCAATGCTACAACTTCACTTTGATGGTATGCGTCTCCTGCTCTATCTTAGCCAACACATTAGCATCACAACATACCAATATCATCATGATGACCTAATTGCATACAATGACCTAATGCACAACAACCTTCACCATGAAAATGCATGCATGACAACATAGAGACTGACATGCATAAAAAATGCATATACAACTATTCACTGATGGCGACACATCCCACAACAACAACATCAACCTTCACATGAAGACATCACTACAACCATGATCAATACTATGCAAATGCAACAAGCACATGGTCTACAAGAATAAGGAACACATATGCAACTAACATGAATGCATGAACAACGCACTGCCCGTCCAGTCCGAGGGGTAAACCATGCTCTGATACCACTCGTAATGCCCTCCTCCCATATCTACCCAAAAAACCGGCCAACCAAGGTAAACATGTAACAATAGGCTACTATGATATGATTCGACCTCCTAAGTCACGTTAAGGAAGTGGAGTCGATAGAAACACACCATACAGACTTTCAACATCAACAATAGGACTCTTAAGAACCATCCTAACCTTTCTACTAACCAGCCCCCGAGTCCTACTAAGGTTTTAGACCTCTTGACCTTTGGACACTCCCATGTTATGGGCATGCTAGCATTCAGAGGGCTCTTAACACTCCCACAAGCCTGCATGCATGCGTCCAAGGACTATTTCCAGTAGACCTATGCTAGAGTCCAGGAATTTTAAGGCACTTTTGAAGCCCAGGATTCCGGCCACTGCCCAGAACTTGTTGTAACTTCTGGAATCCATTAAACACATGATGACAAGACTAATAAACCAAAAACTAACTCCAAGGCTAGGCCTGACCATCCCCAACTGCGACTAACATTATGTCAAACACTTGGCATCAATGCAATCTATAGGTGTAAATGGAAGATCTAAGCATAGGGTCTTATACTTATCTGAGATTCGCTATGAGGCATTCTTTCCTTATCACTTTAGCTACAATTTCATCCATTAGGCCATAGACACATTGTTCATTCATATACAAGTAAAAACATGATGGGATCCATACATAGCCACTGTCATAATACATATTCATAACCAACATAATAACAATAGAAATACCAAGGAAACAATAGCCATATAATCAACATATAAACCAGTATAATATTCATGAGATAACAAGGAGAAATAACCTCATATTAATGATGCAAAAGCCAACCCGGTATGGGACTGCCCCATTCCACCTGACCATAGAATGGTTGAGCCAAATCTCTCTTCAGTCATTCACCCTTGTGCCATATTCCAAGCATGAATGTGGGATCTCATAAAACACATCAATCCAAAACCATCCAGGGATTCCATAGGCTAAAAACCTCAACCCATCAAACAATGATTCCACCTCACTGTCAGACATCACAAAACCGTAAAAAAAATTGGTCTCTATCCAAGCCTTCTAGGGCTCTATAGCGTTTGTTCCAACTAAGGCTCCAAGACTAGTAACTCAACCCACAACTTATACTGTTCTCCAGAGCATTTGTTCAACCAAGGCTCCAAGACTAGTAACTCAACCCACCTAGGGCTCTAGAGCATTTATCCAACCAAGGCTCCAGGACTAGTAACTCAACCCAAATTGTTACAGGGCTCCAAAACATTTGTCCAACCAAGGCTCCAAGAGCTAGTAACTCAACCCAAGCTAAGGAAACATGAGAACCAACAAAAAAAAAACAAGGAAATAAATCCACAAACACCATGGCTATCCAGGAAATGGCAAGGCTAGGAAAATCCACTGTCAATCCAAGCAATCCTCCATGATAGTGACAGATCATGATCAAGAACCACATGCATATGCCATGCATGTTGAAACTAGTGAGGAAAACGTACTTGCAACTCAGTACCTGCAAGCAAAACCCATTGTAGTTGTTGATCTCGATGTCCTCTTGTGCTTTCCTACTCTTCCTTTGCCTTTTTGCTCCAAAACTCCAAGTACGCTACACTTCTCCAAGAGTGCTCAAAGAAAACTCTAAGTGTCCATGAGAGTGAGAGAGAGAGAGAGAGAATAGAAGAGAGCTCCACCAAAATTAAACTAACCAAGCTTACTCACTAATCCTCAAAAGCCTTTTTATTAATGAGGCTTCTATTTTCTTTATTTTCCATTATTTCCATTCAATTTCCTCCTCACATGCAACTTGTGACCTTTCACCTTCCTTTTATCCTAATTTCCATTATTTTCATAAATAAATGTGCCAAAATGTAATTTTGCCTTTCCAAAGCCTTTGTCATTGCCTTTTCCAATTTCCTTAGCCATAATAAATGAAATGAACACAAACTAGGATATTTTTCCCACCATTCATCTTGGAGTACATGTCCCACTAGTCTTGTATATTTGTACATGAATTTTTAATCAGGGTTGTTACACGTGTCCATATCAAGGGAGCGTCTGAGGGTTTAGTAGTCTAAAAACTCAGTGGGACCTAAGGACTGGTTCCCTGAGTGGTTTGGATGGCTCTTGGGAGTTATGTTGTTGATGTGGAAGGTCTGTGTGATGTGTTTCCATCAATTCCACTTCCTTGAGGTCACCTAGGAGGTTGAATCCCATCATAGTGGCCTCTCATTGCATGTTTACCTCGGTTGGCCGAATACTTGGGTAGATGTGGGACGAGGGTGTTTACCTCAAAATGTAGAAGAGAAATAAAATGTGGCACCACAAAATAAGTTTAATGCAGCTAGACAGGGACATGGGTCACAACAACAACATAGAGGTGATGTTACTGGATGGTTGGAGTGTTCAACATGTGGTAAGGAACACCTTAAGAGAGATTTTCCATAGAATCAGGGTGGTAGGCCTCAGATATATAGTGCACAGAAGGCGCGTATTGTTGGGGATGTTGGTCAAAGCGTTCCTCATATCTATGCAACAACGGATAATAGGCAGACAGACCATCAGGGATCTATCATTGAGATGGACGGTAATTTGATCAAGTTGTTTCTATTTTAATTGACCCTGGATCTAATTATAGTTATGTTAGTCCTGACTTGGTGGATAAGTGTGGTTTGAATAAAGAAGTGCATGCAAAGTCTTGGTTAGTGTTGTTGGCTATAGGTACAAAGAAGATACTTCACCATTGGGTAAGAGATTTTGCATTTGATTTGAATGGTATGCCTATCGTAACACATTTGAATGTATTACTATTGGGATCATACAGTATGTTGTTGGGCATGAATTGGTTGTACCTTTATAGGACCAACATGGATTGTTATGACAAAGCCATTGAGTGCTTATATGGCAATGGGGAACCAAGAGTCTTATAGGGAAAGAAGAAAGCCACATCAGTTAGGACGGTGACAATTATGTAGACAAAGTGTAGTCGCAGAAAAGGGTGTGTGTTATTTGCAATGCATAATTCTAGCGACAAAGGTAACAAAGTCAAGGATGTGGATGTTTTGAGTAGGTACCCAGTTCTATGATAGTTTCAAGATGTGTTTCATGCAGAGATTTCAGAGTTTCCACCTCACAGAGAAGTAGACTTTTCTATTGAGTTGGTACCAGGGGTAGCACCAGCATCAAAAGCACCTTGCATGATGAGAACACCTAAGTTGGTAGAGTTAAAGTTTTCGCTGAAAGAGATGCTTGACAAAGGATATATTAGGCCAAGTGTATCGCCATGGGATGCACCAGTATTGTTTGTGAAGAAGAAGGATGGTACTCTCAGATTATGCATTGACTACAGGAAGTTGAACAAAGCGACCATCAAGAACAGGTATCTGTTACTGAGGATTGATGACTTGTTTGATCATCTGAAGGGAGCAGCAATGTTATCAAAGATTGATCTGAGATCTGAATATCATCAAGTACACACTAAAGAGGAGGACATTTATAAGACAACTTTCTGGACCAGGTATGGGCATTATGAGTTTGTTGTAGTTCCATTCGGTTTGAATAATTCTCCAACTACCTTTATGTGTTTGATAAATAGTGTATTGTGTCCCTATTTGGACAATTTTTTTATTGAGTTCATTGATGACATATTGGTATATTCTAAAAATGAGGAAGAGCATGCCAAGAATTTAGTAGCAGTATTGAGGTTGTTGATAGAGCATCAATTGTATGCTAATCTCAACAAGTGTAGTTTCTTTCAGACTAAGGTACACTACTTGGGACATGTTGTCTCCAAGGAGGGCATAATAGTAGATCCAGAAAAGGTAAGGTCCATCATGGAGTGGGAAGCTCCTAAGAATGTAGATGAAGTGAGATATTTCATGGGGCTAGCAGGTTATTAGAGGAGGTTCATTAGGAACTTCTCGCAGATTTCTTATCCTATTACATCATTGCAGAGGAAAGATAAGAAGTTTGAATGGACATAGGAGTGTTAGGCCATTTTTTAGCAGCTTAAGCAGTTGTTGACACATGATCTAGTGCTAAAGATCGTAGATCTAGACAAAGAATTTGTAGTATGTATAGATGCTTGCAAGAGAGGACTTGGTGGAGTCCTTATGCAGGAAGGATAGGTAGTGTGTTATGAGTCACGGAAACTAAATGAACATGAGAAGAATTATCAGACACATGATCTTGAGTTAGCAATGATCATTCATGCATTGAAGATGTGGATGCACTATCTCCTTGGCAAGAGATTTGTATTTAGGAGCGATCATAGTGGTTTGAGATACTTGTTTGACCAACCAAATTTGAATGTCAGGCAAGCTAGATAGCTATTCACGATGAAAGAGTTCTATTTTGAGATAAAATACATCAAATGGAAGGAGATGATCCAGGTCTGGGTGTGACAAAGGACCCTTCCAAGACCTTTTACTTTCGTGATGTGTTAAATTTCATTTTTAAAAGAACATAAATGAATACATCTGCATGCTCTAAAGAAGAGGAACATGACATTCATCAACACATGAAAACATAAGCCATTGATACCAGAGTTCGTCTAGGAGGGACTACATCTCCAGGTTCTAGTGTCAAGATGGTGTAGGTCGTTGCATTAAGTGTTGTTAATAGTGATGATGTACATAAGAGGTGATGTCGCTATCATACAAGGAAAATTCCCCCATGCAAGAGTGGCTCCAACAAATGTTCCGCTACAAGAACTCCCAGTCAAAAAGGACTCCTATCAGTATGACACAAACTCATGCATGATGATCATGAGCATCCCACCTGCCTGGCATAAAACGGATCTCAATGAAAACATGCATGGTTACACATGAGTATCCCATCAACATAACAACAAAGGGATCTCAAATAAACATGACGAATCATGACAAAAAGTACATCCCACAAATAATTCTGCATCCCATCAAGCAGGACTCATGAAAACAAGTAATAAACAAGATCCTACATCAAACATCAAACATGGATTTGTGCAGCACAATGCATAGAAAAGAAGTACATGAACATACTGCATATACCTCACATCTAGGTGTCATCTAAAGAAAAGGATGTCAAACTGCTGAAGTTGGTCGTACCATAAATCTCGCAGTGTCGAATTGCATGGAAATGACAGCTCGCACATGAATGCTAACACCTGCATTCTGCTTGGAAAAGTGGCTGAAAAATATAATGAGAAAATGGAAAATATGAACACACCATCAGATTTGTGGCGTCGAATAGTGCAAAATTGACTGTCAAATTTCTGAATTCTGAGAAATGAGAATCTGGGGCTCAAGGAATCTTTTAGATTCCCCCTAGATTCCAATTTGGACACTACAAAATTTTCACCCTCCTGGAAATTTCGCTCGGTCATGGTTCCACCTACAATAAATTAATTAAAAAAATATCACCTCAATTTCTGTGCCCGCTCCTGGTTCCTCCATGCTACCTACGCACACTGTGCAAATGAGGGTTTATATAAACTTGTGGGCGGATTACCGAACAAGTCAGTTCAGGTGGATTGGTTTAAGGTGAAATTAGTTGAGGAGGGGTCGGGTGGTCAAGCCCCGCCCCTCCTATTTTAACATTTTTACAGTTTTTGAAACTGCATATATATTTATTTTTTAGTGGGGTCAGGTCCCCATTGAGCGACCCGCCCCTTAAATCTCGTGCGTTGTTGGAACGGTGACATACCTAAGCATTGGTTGTGACGGGTGCTTTTAATGGGTTGCTGGTACAAGGTTTGGTTGTTCAAGGTATGTATTATGGGGCCGCCCAGTGGGGGCCAACCCACATGGGCCGAGCGGGTTCGATCCCTGCCAGCCTCACCTAAAATGTCATACGGATACGTTTTGGGGTGTGGGGTGGTGGAGGTGGTCCACCACCTTTTTTTATAATATTTTATATATATATAAGAACGTGCTTTTGAAAATTCATGAACTTTGACCGAAAGATTCTTTTTAACAAGGCGATAATTTCGCCCAGAATCTGGCCAGAGTTGGCCAGATAACATCCGCCGAAAAAATTCTAAATTGTGTCTCCATTAACCTGCCCAGTCAGCAAAAGTCAACCAAAACTTTGACTGCCTCTATCATCCTCATCCGAACTCAGATTGATGAACCATTCACACCACTGCGATCACCACGACGAGATATTCAACATGAACCTAGTTCGAGCACAATCCAAACGCTTTGATTTTTAAGCTTCCATCAACCCTCTTTGTCATGTGTGTGTCCTTGGAGCCACCTGGATCAATCCTCCCCACTGAGGAGCTTTTGGTCCTCCAAAAGCATGAAAAATAATGTCCAACTTCTCTGTACCTTGTCTGCACCACAAGCATATTGAAAGGTCTCGCTTCCATCTACTTCACCTTTGTTCTTCGGAACCTTAAGAAATAAGCCGACACCTGCAATCTTTGCAACCTATAGTACATTGTTTTTCAAATTACATGCTTGACTTTCATGACCAAATAATGACCCAAGTGTCCCACACTTGCCACGAGTTTATAACACATACTTGGTGGTCAATTTTACATCAAGATGGACACAATACCCCAGCTATGAAAATAAGGCCAACATATCATTGTTGCTTCAACAAGTGATGGGAAACACATCATCACTGCAACACATGATTTACAACAATAAGGCCAAACACTATTTTGTTTTGACAAGTGATGGAAACACAACATCCCTTTCACAGTTTATCATGTGACACAAAATAAGACCAGACATCACTGTTGTTGAACAAGTGATGGAAAACACATCATCACTTTTACATATTAAAATGCAACAAATGATTTACAAAAGCACGATCGTGACAAACTAACATATCTAGAAACCATTTTTCACTTATCAATGTGAATGGCTCACCTCCTTGTGGCAGTTTTGCTTGTCGAACAACTGCTTCACGTGGTTCATGCACCGACACCTTGTCTTTAAGGCGCTGCTCCGGATGGAGCCTCCAACAAGTGGCTCTTTGATGGCCCAATTCTGTCGCAATGACTGCAATAGCTCTTCTTCCTCCAGATCTTCTTAACATGTTTTTTTACCTGCTGTTGAGAGGGTCTTTCACGCCTCATCCTTTTGCGTGTTTCCATTCTTTTCCAACACTTAGAAAATGTATGGTTATGTAATCCACAAAAGGTACATGTTTTTCGATTCCATGTTTTACGTTAATCATTAACAACATGATCATAATTGAAATGAACATTCGAATGTCAAGAGTGTTTATACCTTTCCTTGCCATCTCTGGTGTAAGTATGGCGATGAGAGCTGGCCTTAGCTCTTTCCTTTCAATGGAAACTTCCATGGGATGATGGGGATGTTTTCCCGTCATTCTCTTTCCTCGATGATTTCAATGATGTCTCGGAAGATTCTGACACCTTCGAGCATTCTCCCTCAGTGTATCTCAAGCCTGCAAATTGAGGTCTCTGCACAACCTCCAATGGTTGAGTTATGCCTTGGTTATTAACACCAATTTCTTTTTCCTCCTTGTGCCTCATTCTAGTAAGGAGACTCATGTTTGTCCCTGTAATTGGGATCTCCAAATCTCCAACAGAAATCATACTATGTGAAGAAGAAACTGAAAGAAAACCAACATCTTTTACCTCCTCTGTCGATTTGGAAAGAATCGATGAGGGCTTCTCATCATCTGTTGTTGATGGTTCGCTGGCTGTCTCAACGCATTCCCCAACTTCTTTCCTGACATACCCAAGTCCTGCCTGACGAGGTAATTCCTCTACTCTGATGGGGTTGACAATGCCTTGGCCATAATTGCCCAAGCCTTTTCCTTCGTAACCCGTTCTCTTTAACATTTTGGAGCCAATTCCTATGGTATGATTTTCAAAAACAACGAAATCATCATTAGGGCACATACATGAATTTAGAGAATTACTTTTTACCTCACATGGGTCACGTTGCAGCTTTTCCAATGCCTCGTCCTTAGCTTGCAGTTGTTGTAGCAAAATTTATTTTTCCTCTTTCTCTTCATGTAGATGCATTTTCAATTCAGCATTCTCTGTTTGAATATTTTGTTTGTTGTGCTTCAGTTCTTCCAGGGCCTCTTCCATGGCTTGCAACTGAAGCTGCAATCGCTCCTTTTCCTCTGTCTCTTTCTGTAGAGTTTCATACATTATTTCCACCCTTTTGGAAATTTTGAGCATGGTCTCGTACATCTCTTTTTCATCCTCTGTCGCTGCACGTTCCATTGTTCAGGCTTGCAATTCACATCCACGCAAAGACCACTTTGATACCACTTGATCCAGGTCCGGGTATGACAAAGGACCCTTCCAAGACCTTTTACTTTCGTGATGTGTTAAATTTCATTTTTAAAAGAACATAAATGAATACATCTGCATGTTGTAAAGAAGGGGAACATGACATTCATCAACACATGAAAACATAAGCCGTTGATAACTGAATTCATCCGGGAGGGACTACGTCTCCGGGCCCTAATGTCAAGATGGTGTAGGCCGCTGCATTAAGTTTTGTTAATAGTGATGATGTACATAAAAGGTGATGTCGCTATCATACAAGGAAAATTCCCCCACGTAGGAGTGGCTCCAAGAGATGTTTCGCTATAGGAACTCTCAGTCAAAAAGGACTCCTATTAGTATGACACAAAATCATGCATGATGATCATGAGCATCCCGCCTACCTGGCATAAAATGGATCTCAATGCAAACATGCATGGTGACACATAAGTATCCCATCAGCATAACGACAAAGGGATCTCAAATAAACATGACGAATCATGACAAAAATTACGTCCCACAAATGATTCTGCATCCCATCAAGCAGGAATCATGAAAACAAGTAATAAACAAGATCCCACATCAAACATCAAATAGGGATCTGTGCAGCACAATGTGTTACACAGCATTTTGTCACTGTCCCCGTACTCCTCGTTCCTTGATCCTAGAGGACCTCTACAGTGAACCCCGCATGCTTTGCCTTCATGGAGAAACTCCCATTATGTCTCTCTTCATGAGCAGATCATTCCCCTTTTGCACCATTTCCCTGAAACTTTTATTTTTCCCAATTTACAAGACCAACGCTAATGACCTTTGTCTCCCCTACGCCGATGTGCAGAGATTAGCACTATTCCCTGTGCTGATCGGTGTGACTGAGCTGTGTTCCAGTCGCATCGGTCTTGTTATGAAAAGTTTTTTAAATTAGCGTTGAAGCTTCCATCTCTAGAAGCTCCATAATAGAAGTGTGGTAAATGGTTTGGCCAGATGGGGTCGAGGTTGACAATTTGGGCTCCTTTCCCCTATAATGATGGAACTACCTCAAGGGATAATTCCTTCTCCCATGAGAAGAGGATCCATCTCCCATCCATCTTTCCTATATAAACCTCCCTTCTTCCCAAGCACAAACTAGTGACTAGTGTGAAAATCAGAGTTAGAGTGTTCGTTGAGCATGAGTATACTGTTTTAATTAGACAAGCAAGCTATTACTAGTTGTAGCCATCTAGTTGTGTGAGGGAGAAGTGTGTTTGGTTTGGAGTGAAGCCTAAAGGGAAGAGTCTTTAAACTATTGTTGTTTGAAGCCATTATGAATTGTTAGAAGAAGTGTGTGGGAACCTGGTCTTGTTAGAGGAAGACTGCGACGTCAAGACAAATGGTTGTAATCTCTCTTTGATATTAATATATGCAACTATCGATTGATTTCCTACATGTTTTGTAATATTACATATTCATGTCTTTATGCTTATTGACTCATTAAGTAGGTTGAATTGCAATTTGTCTATTATTATGTTTGTGTGTTGTTGTTGTTTACTTGTTTCAGGAGCTTGAAGAAGGAAGCGAGAGATAGTTGGAGCAAGCAAGAGAGGACATCATCAAGCAGGATAAGCGACCAAGAGGTAGGTCCTCTTGTTTGATTCTAACCTAAGGAAATATTCCATAGAATGTATTTTTTGTGGCTAGACCCATTATCGGGCTAGAGGAATTTGTTCATGTCTGCACTTATAATTTTACTTCACCACAAATAGGCGACTCTGCTAGGGAGATCCCATCCTTTTATTTGTTTTGGATTTCATGATTTTGTGAGAACTTTTCTAGTTTTCGCATTTTCCCTTTTGTTCTGTTGCTTTTCTCCTACTTACTGGCCTAAATCTAAAATCCATAGTAGCAGATCTAGTCCCTGTTTTGAATTTTTTATTTTATTTTTTCTTAGTTCCCTAGGAGAGCTCGTTTAATCGGCTGATAGTCGCACCAATCAGCGTGAATTATTGAGGAACAGTCACGCCGACCAGCCTCTAGTGCTTGTTGTCAGTTAGGCAGTCCTATCAATGCCTGTAAGTGAAGATTAGGGCTTGACCCCAATCTTGGCCAGTGTGTTTGCTCTTGTGTTTTTTACTCCATAAGCTTTTGGACCATCTTCTCCCTGACTAGAAATCTTCATTTAGCTTTCTTTGTGTGCTTTCTTGGTTTAGCCCACCCCCTAATGTGTTAAGTCTGACCCTGTGTGAAGTTCTTTTTTATTTTTTCTTTGAATCCCTCGATCGGCACTATTTTTGGCCAAAAAGTCGCATCGATCAGCCATCAGCAATAGTTGTAGTACTGGTCAGTCATGCCAATCGGTGCTACTTTTGGCCCAAAAGTTGCTCCAATCTCAAGGATAAGAAAAATCAGAATTTCTCTCATTCCAATGCCAGTGTGTCTTGACCCTCAAACTCTTTTCTTCCTCCTAGAAGTGACTAAGATGCTTTGTTTTCAATTGAATGAGTAAAAGAGTCTCGTTTGTTCTCTTATTTCGAGTGCCTCTTTTCTCTTTCCAAGCATAGATTACATTGCTTGGTTTGTCGATTGAAGCATTTATGTGTTTGGTTTGTTCGATTCAGGGAAGAAGTTGCTTTTAGTTTCATTTATAATACTTTGGATTTGATTGATGCTTGTTTGTTCGGAATTGTGAAAATTTTCATTTAAAGTGCTTTATGTGAGAGATTAATTTTGCATTTTATGAAAAGGAGAACATCATTCTAGTTTACTTAAGCAAAAATATTGCATTAATAGCGTCACTAAGAAGCTAGAATCTCATCATCATAGGCATGGAAATGAAATGAAACTTCTTTTGTTGTTAAGGGAAGATTAAGTGCATTTAGGACATGTGTTAGAGAAAGATTTCATTCTTTGATTGTTGCATTGATTTTGTGTTCCCTATCTCTCAATTAGTGTTAACTTTCATCAAAGACAAAGATCTCTTTTCT
>APFE030861820.1:344022-357891 GCA_000404065.3 Pinus taeda
AGATTGACTTAGATTCATCGCTTGCCATCCTACTCTTCTTGAGCATGACTCTCTTGTGCCTGTTCCCAACCAATCATTGGTCAAAAAGAGTGTCGACTTAGCTTCGCCTTCAGTTGTTTACTCTGTTCTGGAAGAGAGTAGTGATCATACTGCTCATGTTCTTCTCGTCTCCTCATATTCCCATGAATCAAAGAGTGACTCTCCCATCCTGGCTGTTCAGGAGAGTCCTTCTCCTATTCCTATACAACATAGGGGCAATCATATGATACCCCCACCAAGTAATTCTATCGTCTCTTTTGATTGGGTTCCATTGACTACTTTCCGCCTCCCATCTTATGTGCCTTTCCAGATCATAGTATAAGCCTATAATATGGTAGTACTCGACACTATATTATATGAAGGTGCATCTGTTAGCATCATGTCTTCTACTACTTGGCAAGCTTTGGGCTTCCCGCAGCTTGTGCCTGTCACTCAGAATTTGTTGGCTTTTAATAGAGGAACCAATCAACCCTTAGGGGTCCTTCCGAAGTTCCCTATTACTTTGGAAGAGAATTCCATCTATATAGATGTGATGGTAGTCCAAGGTCCTTTAGATTTCAATCTTCTCCTTGGACATGACTATGTTTATGTCATGGGAGCTCTTATTTCCTCACTTTTCCATGTGGTTTGTTTTCCGCATGAAGGGAGAAAGTGACCATTGATCAATTGTCGTTCATTAGTCACTAGACGCCTCCTTTGCAACCATCATCCCCTGTCGACTCTTGTTTCCAAGAAGTATCTTCCCCGCCACACCTCAATTATGTGGCTACTCGTTCTATCTCCACATCTGTTGATGATCACACAAATGGTATAGTACATTATGTATTTGGGGCATTGGAACCCGATCTGTCTATGGTACCAATTAACATGTATTCCTCCCAGAGCGTGTTTCTTTCGTCTAGTGAAGACCTCTTGGGAGCCATGTTTTTGTATGGTTCATGAACAGATGTGTGAGGATAGTTCCTGGTCTTGTGTCAACCTCATTAAAAAATGAAACAAAGCGTCATGAGTATAGTTTTTGTCTTGTGTCAAGCTCATTAAAAAAATGAAACATTGGTCTCGAGGATAGTTCTTTTACTGTGTCAACCTCATTAAAAAATGAAGCAACTCCCTTTTCCAAATCGGGTCTTTGATTAAGATCTCGTAAAATCCCAGTCGAGTCTTTCTTGGATATCGAAAGTGAACCTTCATTGCATCTGCCTAATTGACTAAAATGAAGCTTGGGGGGCATGTACCTCGATTGAGTCATTAACGTGGGGGCATGCAAACTTATAGCAAGCGTAGTTTTTTGTTTCAATCTTGTGTAAACATGAAACCAAATCCAAGAAAAGTTCTCCATGGTTTAAGCTTGTGTAAAAAATGAACCCATGCCTAATTTACATCTTGTGATTGTCGTTATTATCAGCGAATTTTTGCTAGATGAGCCTTGGTTGTTTCATTCCATCGCCACCATCTCTTTGGCCGATCATATGCTTTCACTTGGTTGTTTTTCCTTTCCTGATGGACCGCAACATGAGTGGTTTTGTTAGCCAGCCTCTTGACCATTATGTGTTTTGAGTAGTTCCTCCATTGCCGGACCAGTTTCTACCCTTTATACCACTCGTTCCTCCAGTACGAGTCACCTTTAAGCTCTTTTCTGACTCATAAAACTCATATGAAAAGATTGCCGAGTATTTTTTCCCTTTTTGACTCGTTAAAGAGAATAAAAATGGGGGGTCCACTTTCAGCTCTTTTCTGACCCTTTAAAAGCGAAAATATATCCGAGCCCTTGTCATTTCGAACTCGTTAATGGATGTGAAACGTCATGCGCCCAGTATAAGTTTACCCCTTTTTCGGGCTGGGAGGCACTATTTACGAAAAAGGTACTCAACTGAAATGGTCAAGCGATTCTCTCAAGTATTGTTTTCTACCTTTTCGGGCCTGAGAGACACAAATGTACGAAAAGGGACCATGTGGAGTTGTCTTTTACGTGTCCTTTTCAAACTCTCTAAACATGAAAAAGATACTAAGTTACACCTTTGTCAGACTCGTTAAACTATTAAACGATGTCAGATTTGTCACCATGACGAACACGAGCTTCTCCTTCCTAGGGATCGTTAAACTTACTAGGTCGGATTCGTCTGAAGGATGAACTTACAGTGCAAACATATGCTATCCCCTTCAAGCTTTTGATTAAAAATAATTGGGGTACTTGCTAGAAATGGTGGGGGGGAATTTGGAAATCTATCAAGTCGTGTCGGTAGCTCACTCTTGAACATGACACTCTTTGCTTCGTGTCAGGTTGGGACACCGTCCTTTACATCGTTGACCTTCCTAGGTTTGGGCCGTTCATTTTTGCCTTCCATCTTATCTCTGCTATGTCACCATGACCACCGATCATATGGATCCAAAAGCTTCCAAACTTCTAGTTATGTCACCAATATGTTCAAGATTTTTCCTTCTGTAATTACACTTACCTCTATTTCTCTGTATCATCCAAAATCATTTTGCATCCTCTCATCTCGCCTCGATGATGTAGGATTCATTATGGCCCTCCTTCGACACGGTCACTTTCTGTTGACATCAGCTCATTATATGGGAATTTGATCGAGAGACTCCCTTCCAATACCTTAGAGCTTACATGCCTTAATGGCAAGTTCTTCACACTCGACGACAAGTTAACATCATTGGCTTTCGATCAAGTGATTTCACGAGTGTTCGACTTCATTTCCTGTATTCACATTCTGTGAATTGTGCTGATAGTACCTTAAGGGCCATTGTCATTATTGGTTGTTTCTCTCGCGCTTGTTAACAGTTTACATCATGGATTGGTAATCAAGCAACTTTCTAGCATGTTTGACATCAACACATCTATTTGCATGTTAGGATCTGTACTTTGATCGGGTCGTGTTGGAGCACAAGACCCTGGGCTCAGATTAAAAAAAGTCCAAGTTGCAAAGCAATGTGACATGGTTCTAATGATATGCATGTCTCTTTCAGATGGCTAGCTGCAACCAGACCATGAGTTATCATATGTGATCCTTCTCATTATCGAATGGTTGCGACCATACCTTGGTCCCATTATGATCCTCTTTGATGGATGGTTGCGCCCATACCTAGATCCATTTACATGATCATTCTCTGAATGGTTCCGTCCATGCCACGATTCATGTATAATTTGACAGAGATCTCAGTTTATGTATATGTGTTTGTATTTGTTTATAGGTTTTCCGACGGCAAACCGTTCCCCGCATTGATTTATAAAGCATTTCATCCCTCACTCCAGCTTGACCTTCATGCTTTAGGGGCATATGTTACACAGCATTTTGTCACTATCCATGTACTCCCCGTTCCTTGATCCTGGAGGACCTCTACAGTGAACCCCGCATGCTTTGCCTTCATGGAGAAACTCCCATTATGTCCCTCTTCATGAGCAGATCATTCCCCTTTTGCACCATTTCCCCTGAAACTTCTATTTTTCCCAATTTACAAGGCCGGCGATAATGACCTTTGTCTCCCTCATGCCGATGTGCAGAGATTAGCACTATTCCCCACACTGATCGATGCGACTGAGTTGTGTTCCAGTCGCACTGGTCCTATTATGGAAAGTTTTTTATATTAGAGCTGAAGCTTCCATCTCTAGAAGCTCCGTAACGGAAGTCTGGTAAATGGTTTGGCCGGGTGGGGTCGAGGATGACAATTTGGGCTCCTTTCCCCTATAATGATTGAACTACCTCAAGGGATAAGTCCTTCTCCCATGAGAAGAGGATCCATCTCCCATCCATCTTTCTTATATAAACCTCCCTTCTTCCCAAGCACAAACTAGTGACTAGTGTCAAAAACGGAGTTAGAGTGTTGGCTAAGTGTGAGTATACTATTTTAATTAGACAAGCAAGTTATTACTAATTGTAGCCATCTAGTTGTGTGAGGGAGAAGTGTGTTCGGTTTAGAGTGAAGCCTAAAGAGAAGAGCCTTTAAACTATTGTTTTTTGAAGCCATTATGAAGTGCTAGTAGAAGTGTGTGGAAACCTGGTCTTATCAGAGGAAGACTGCAACGTCAAGACGAATGGTTGTAATCTCTCTTTGATATTAATATATGCAACTATTGGTTGAATTCCTACATGTTTTGTAATATTACATATTCGTGTCTTGATGCTTCTTGACTCATTAAGTAGGTTGAATTGCAATTTGTCTATTATTATGTTTGTGTGTTGTTGTTGTTTACTTGTTTCAGGAGCTTGAAGAAGAAAGTGAGAGATTGATGGAGCGAGCAAGCGAGGACATCATCAAGCAGGATAAGCAACCAAGAGGTATGCCCTCTTGATTGATTCTAACCTAAGGAAATCTTCCATAGAATGTATCTGTTATGGCTAGACCCATTATCAGGCTAGAGGAATTCGTTCGTGTCCGCACTTATAATTTTACTTCACCACACAATCCATAGCAAAGAAGTACATGAACATACTGCATATACCTCACATCCAAGGGCCATCTAAAGAAAAGGATGTCAAACTGCTAAAGCTGGTCGTACCATCAATCTCGCGGCGTCGAATTGCATGGAAATGACTGCTCGCACATGAACGCTGACACCTACATTCCACTTAGAAAAGTGGCCAAACAATAGAATGATCAAATGGAAAATATGAATGCACCATCAGATTTGTGGCGTCAAATAGTGCAAAATCGACTATCAAATTTCTGAATTATGAGAAAGTGAGAATCTGGGGCTCAAGGAATCTTTTAGATTCCCCCTAGATTCCTCAAAGATTCCCTCCTCTGGGTCCTCTGCAAATCGGCTGATCAAATCAGGAAACTAACTACACAATCGAGTTTGCATCACCGAGAGGTGTGAAATCGACATAAAGTTTGTCCAATTTGGACACTGCAAAATTTTTACCCTCCTAGAAATTTCGCTCAGTCATGGTTCCACTTGCAATAAATTAATTAAAAAAATATCACCTCGATTTCCGTGTCTGCTCCTAGTTCCTCCATGCTGCCTAGGCGTACTATGCAAATGAGGGTTTATATAAACTTGTGGGTGGATTAACCAACAAGTCAGTTCAGGTGGATTGGTTTAAGGTGAAATTAGTTGAGGAGGGGTCAGGTGGTCCCCCACCCCTCTTATTTTAACATTTTTACGGTTTTTGAAACTGCATATATATTTCTTTTTTACCGGGGTCGGGTCCCCATTAGGCCCTTAACTTCCTCACGCTGTTGGAATGGTGGCATACCTGGGCATTGGTTGTGACAGGCACTTTTAATGGGTCGTTGGTACAAGGTTTTGTTGTTCAAGGTACGTATCATGGGGCCCCCCAGTGGGGGCCAGCCCACGTGGGCCGAGGAGGTTCGATCCCCGCTGGCCTCACTTAAAATTTCATATGGTTACGTTTTGGGGTGTGGAGTGTGGGGTGGTGGGGGTGGTGGCCCACCACCTTTTTTTAATACTATATCTTATATAATAAATATAAATATATAATATATAATATAAATATATATATAAATATATATATATATATATATATATATATATATATATTATATATAAGAATGTGCTTTTGAAAATTCACGAACTTTGACCAAAGGAGTCTTTTTAACAAGGCAACAATTTCACCTGGAATCCAGCCGGAGTTGGCCAGTCCGTCCGCTGGAAAAATTCTAAATTGTGTCTCCATTAACCTGCCCAGTGAGCAAAAGTCAACCAAAACTTTGACTTCCTCTATCTTCTTCATCCGAACTTGGATTGACGAACCATTTGCACCACCGTGATCACCATGACGAGATCCTCGACATAAACCTAGTTCGAGCATAATCCAAACACTTTGATTTTTGAGCTTCCATCATCCCTCTTTTTCTTGTGTGTGTTCCTGGAGCCACCTGGATCAGGAGAACAAGGTCACAGATTCTCTTAGCAGGTAGATATAGGTAAATCACATAGCATCTATGAGTTCATATGGGACAAATGTACAAGATACGACCTTGCAGGCACGTCAGCAGGATGACAGGTATAGAGATATTATGCACAGGTTGCACCAGAGTACAGGTAGTGGTACATGTATAGGTACAGGTGCATGTATAGGTGCACAGGATGTGGACTATTGTCTCATGGTAGATGGATTTATCAGATTTAGAGATAGGACATATGTGCCAGACAGTAGTGAGCTCAAGAATGTGATCTTGCAAGAGATTCATGCGAAACCATATTCAAGTCACCCAGGCTATCATAAGACATTGACCGCAGTGAAGAAGTTTTACTATTGGTTGAATTTGAAGAAGGATGTGTTAGAGTTTGTGGCTAGATGTTTGGATTTTCAACAGGTAAAGGAAGAGTGTATGCATCCAAGTGGACTACTACAACCAATTGTTATTCCAGAGTGGAAATGCGAGGACATTTCCATGGATTTTATCATAGGTTTTTTAAGGACAGTGAGATAACATGATTCCATCATGTTTGCTGTGGACAAGTTGACAAATATTGCGCACTTCATTCCAATGAAGTCTACATTCTCAGCTAGCAATGTAGCACAAGTATTCATTAGAGATGTAGTTAGATTGCATGGTGTTCCAAAGAAGATTGTGTGAGACATAGATGCAAAGTTCACTTCCAAGTTTTGGAAGCATTTGTTTGCATGTTTGGGCACAAATTTGGCCTTCAGTACAACTTATCATCTATAGAGAGATGGACATACTGAGAGGGTCAACAAGATATTGGAGGACATGTTGAGGATGTACATGATGCATCAGAAGCAAAAGTGGGAAGAGTATCTTCCAATGGTAGAGTTCGCTTACAACAATGGGTATCAGGAAGCTTTGAAGATTAGTCTATTTGAGGCATTGTATGGGAGGAGTTGAAATAGTCCCATCAGTTGGAGCAATCCGGTTAATAGGGTGTTGATTGGACTGGACATGTTGGCAGACATGGAGTGAGAAATACAGGTAATCAAAAAGAATTTGAAAGTAGCACAGGATAGGAAGAATAGTTATGCAGATCGGAACAGGTTGTTTAAGGAGTTCCAGGTTGAGGAATAGGTGTAGTTGCGCATCAAACCGAAGAAGATATCCTTGCAAGTTGGATCATGTACTAAGATGGCACCCCGATTTTGTGGACCTTTTAGGATTTTTGAGAGGATTGGGCCTGTAGCCTATCAACTTTCACTGCCTCTGATAGTAAAAGTCCATGATTTTTTCCATGTTTCATTGCTTAAGAAGTATGTTAAAGATTTTGATGATGTGATTGACTGGTTTGTATTGCAGGTGGATCCAGATGGAGAATTCTAGTTAGAGCCGCAATGTATATTGCAAAGAAAGGTGCTCATGCTCTGGAACCAAGCAATCGAACAAGTTAAAGTGCAGTGGAATCACTTTGGGCCTTTTGAAGCAACATGGGAGATGGAAAATCAGATGTGGGCTATGTATCCTTCCTTATTCGATGGTTGAGCGGATGTTTTGGTATATGTTTTTGGTACATGTTTTGGTGATGTTTGGTATATGTACATATGTATGTGGATGTAAATACTACCATGAACTATGTTATAAAGCTCTAATAAGTGGTATGGGTTTCATGTCATTATAGGTGTCATGTCATTATAATTGTCATGTTGTTATGTTGTCATGTTGGTTTGATTCTCAGCAGAGTGATCATTGTAAATATTGCATCGAACTATGTTATAAAGCTCCATGGGTAGTATGTTTTATTTTTAGCAGTTTTGTTGAGGTATAGGTGTGGTTGAACACCCAGAACGGTGTCCCCCAAGGGGGAGGGTTCTGTAACATCCCTGGTGAAAATTCGATGTAATAAAATTTAATAAAGGAAAAAATAATAACCATGATTGATGGGACACGTATTCCAAGTTGAATGTTGGGAAAGACATTCTAGTACGGGTGGTCATTGGTTTATTATGGCTAAGGAAATTGGCAAAGGAAATGGAAAAGGATTTGGAAAGGAAAAATGAAATTTTTGGTACATTATTTATGAAAATAATGGAAATTAGGAGAAAAGGAAGGTGAAAGGTGGCAGGTTGCATGTGAGGAGGAAAATGAAGGAAAATAATGGAAAATGAAGAAAACAAGGCCTAATTGATAAAAAGGCTTCTGAAAATTAGTTGGTACCTTTTGTCATTTCAGTTTTGGAGCTCTCTCATTATTCTCTCTCTCTCTCTCTCTCTTGGACACTTATAGTTTTCTTAGAACACTTTGGCATTGGATCAAGAAAGGCAAAGAAGGCAAGAGGAAGGAAGAGAAGGATCAAGCAGCTACATCGAGATTATTTGTAGGTATCGATTTGCATGTGTTATTTCCTTGCTAGATTTGGCATGCATGGTATTACATGTGGTTCTTTGTTGTTATGGCATGGGTTTTGCTAGGTGTGACAATGTTTTCAACGTAGCCTTTCCATTTCTGGATAGCCATGGTGTGATGGGGTTCTTATGTTTTAGTGGAGTTGGATTATCGGATGGATTTGAAGCTGAGTGAGGTGGATCTCTGAATAAAAGAACATGTGGCCTAGTAAACCCTGAACTGGATTGTGGCTTGCATAAAGCTGGATTTTTTTTTTGCCTTGGTGGGCCTAGGAATCCTCAACTAGTGAATGGTGGGATATATGGTGAATCCTAAAGGTGGATTCTCTCCATAAGGCCTAGTAATCTCGGGATGGGATATGCGGTAAAGCCTAGAGAATGAGTCTCGGTTTAGGGCCTAGTGATCCAATGTGGATTGCGGTAAAGCCTGAGAGAGTAGGAGACAAGAAAAATTCCTCACGGTGTAGGTGGAGAAATATGGTGGCATCTATTATTATTTGGCCTGGTGATCTAGTGTGGATTATGGTAAAACCTAGTTTCTATTGATGAGGGTGAGGTGTTGTAGCCTCAAAATGCCCTAGTTGTTTCTTTTGGTTTGAGTCCCACATTCATGCTTGGAATATGGCACGGGAGTGATTGGGTGAAGAGAGATTTGGCTCAACCAATATATGGTCGGGTGGAACATGGTAGTCCCATCATGGCTTGGCTTTTGCATTCATTAATAAGAAGCTCTTTCCTTGGTATCTTATTTCTAAATGTATTGGTTTATATGTGGATTCTATGGCTAATGTATCCTTGATATGTTTGTTGCTATTATGTTGGTTATAAACATGTATTATGACAGTGATGATGTATGGATCTCATGATGTTTTGATTTGTAAATGAATGAATAATGTATATATGACCTAATAGATGATAATGCAACTAATGATATAAGGGAACAATGCTTCTTAGTTATTCTCAAGTATGAGTCCCTTATGCTCAGATTTTTTTTTTTTTAAACCTGTAGATTACATATTTGTGACATGTTTGACAAAATTCCTGTCATGGCTAGTAGGGGTCCAATCAATTCCTTGCTCAAGAAATTGCATTTACGTCATTATTATGTTGTTATATTTCAGTTTTGGAAGTGTCATTGAGATATGGGCAGTGACCTGGGCTCTAGGCCTGAAAAAGTGGCACAAATATCAAAATCGCAGGCACAAGTATGAGAAGAAAAGTCCCCAGACGTATGCCTACCCATGAAGTGGGAGTGTCTAGAGCCTCCTGGATGCAGGCTTTTCCATATAAAGGGAGCGTCTGAGGATTTAATGGTCTAAAGACTTAGTGGGACCCAGGGGTTGGTTACCTAAGTGGTTGGGATGGCTCCTGGGAGTTTTGTTGCTGATCTGGAAGGTCTATGTCATGTGTTTCTATCGATTCCACTTCCTTAAGGTCACCTAGGAGGTTGAATACCATCATAGTTGCCTCTCTTCACATGTTTACCCCGGTTGGTCGGTTACTTGGGTGGATGAGGGATGAGGGTGTTACAATGTTGGTCGTGGTCATTACTAAGGTTCGATTTTTTGGGTGGTTTATATTGTAGTTTCATCTCCCACTACAAGGAAAAGACCTTCTAGAAGAGGTTTTTGTGTAATCCCCTATAAAAATAGCAAACAAATCCATTTGTAGTGGAGGTCACTAGCGGATGTGGGCGGGTGGATGTTTTAGCAGATGATTTTTCATCAGTGCATCGACAATCTACAAATGCACCGGTGCTTTACTATCCATACAAGCATTGGTGTCGCATAGAACATGGTGCACCATGGAAAATCTATTTTTATAAAATAAAATAAAAATGGTGTGCTAAATAACACAACGCACTAGTGCTTAAATAATCGATAGCACTGGAAAAAGGTGAACTTTTAAAAATTGTCAATGCTATATACACTCGAAGCACCGATTCCTTTCATGTAGTAAAACACCCCGGTGCATTTTCTAAATTTCAAAAAAATGCGGTGTTATTTTCAAGTGATGCATCAGTGCTATAAATGTATTAAAACAGCCCGGGGCATCTTCTAAAGAGCACAACCAGGTGGTTTTTTTTTTTTTAAAGAGCGGTGCTATAGTCAAACAAAGCACCAGTGTGGTACCTGTATTAGAATGCATCGTAATATATTTTTTAATTTAAAAAAGCACAGTGCTCTTGAATATCTTCCGCACCGGTGCAGTTATAGTAACGCACCAGAGGAGGGTTAAATAAGAAAAAACCTCCCGGCTGTAAATTTCACCATTTACAACGTTGGAGATCTCTGAAGCATTAGTGTCACTCTTGCCTCATGCAAGCACTCTGACGTCGGTGCTTCTCTTGCTCACCATCCTTCTATATCGTGCTCACTTCCTGACTTTTCAATTTTTTCAAATTGTGGTAAAATTTGTTTTTCTCCATTACATGTCAACAATGTCTCTCTGACGAGAAAATGTCCAGGTAATGTCTAGTTCTCTCTAAAATAATTTTTTAGTGGATTATAATTGCAAATTATCTTAAAATTTTGATTGTTTTTGAAAAAAAAATTCCTTGTGCGATGCGCTTGATATGTTTGGCTCACACCCTATAAATTTACAGGTTGCACTGTAGTTTGGTGCGTGAACATAACACACTGCTATTGTTGCACTATGTTTCATAAATGAAAATGCACCGGGAAAAATATAAATTGTACGTCAGTGCATACAATTTTTAGATTACTCCCAGTGTGTTTATATTTACCAAACACACTACAAAAATTATAATTAAAAATATAACTATAGCTCGATGCATTCGATAACCTGAACATTTTGTACTAGTGGGAAAATGTTATACGTGCGCATCGGTGCATAAGTGTGACACATCGTAATGAAAAATTGAATTTTTGAACCAACAACTGTGTGTCATACATATGTGCACACCGATGTCAGTGTGATTGTGTTTGAAAGTGCACTAGAGCCAGTGCATGACTGTGTTTTGGGCGCGCTGATGATTTTTTTTTAATTGAAAGTTATGTTTCCATATTTATAAATACATTTTTCATTTAATTAAAAAATGGCATTTTATATATGAGGTTGATGTATTTTATATGTGAACCATGTAGCAGAGACATCAACAAACAGAGCAGGAGCAAATGGAGGACCAATGCAATATAGTCTGACCATGGGAGGCCAGAGAGAGGGAGAGGGATTTATACTCTTGCCCTATTACTGCAGAAACCCAAGTGCTCTTAAGGAAGTAGGCCTCATCAATTACTATGATGAGGCTACATCCCTGAAGGTGTACTCTATATTATTAGCACATCTGAGTAGCCAATGGAGTGCCCAGGAGCAGGGTCTCCATTTCGGCTCTGTGGCATGGTATAGGCCCTTTTAGGAGGACATATACTTTATCATTGACCTATCCAAGAGAGGGGAGGATTTTCTCAATATCCCTGATATCCCCCATGGGGTTGCAACTGAGAGTTATCTTTCCTACACTCAAAGATATATCGAGCCTCATGCAGTACGTCAAACCGATTTTCAGGTGCATCGTGGATATCTATGGATTTATTCTTTCGCTGCACAAGAGGTTAGGTACCTCTCGTTGTTAGTCACCACCATTTCACACTTTAGTAGTGATGGGAAGCACATTAGTTGCCTTCTTTTGTATTATGTTGTCTTGATTCAGGTGCCATGTTGTATCAAACGGTATGCCAATTTTTTGAGGCAATTTTGTATGGCTTTAGATAGATTTCATGTGTTGATACATGGGAGGGAAACCTTCCCTTTCACTTCAAATATTTTTTGTTTATTTTTTGAGAGATTTCCAGAGATGAGGCCTACATTTGACCATTGCCCTCCTAGGCCAATCACTGAGGTCTAGATGCGCATGTGGGGGAATATGATGCCCAAGAGGGGCCGTCAGAGTATACGGCCAAGATTTTCACCCAGGAACTAGTGCTATGGGCATTGAGGATGACCATGCATTTGTCTCGTTGGTGTTTCCATACACTGGGATTGATTGGAGACAATGTCCCAACATCCTCTTCACACCACCTAAACCTCTAGATGATAGAGGTAATATTAGTCTTTTCTTTAAACTAATCTAGTTTCATTTTATCGTTTTAATTAATTAGAATAAAAATTATTCTAGCACGTTATTTAACTTGTTTTATTAAATTGTTTAATGAAAATTTCTAATTATTGTTGTGTACTATATATTTTGTAGACATTGGCACATTCGATGGGGACATGCATCCTACCCCATTGGATGGAGGATATGTGGATATGGGTGAGGCCCAAGAGGGTGATGCATATCCTCAGGGGGTCGTGGGTGTCTAGGGTCGTAGGGATGGTCTGTGATTTCAGATGGATTACTGTGACAGATTGGCCATAGTTTTGGGTGAGGAGGGAGTCTGCCCAGCGAGTGCTCAAGATATCAGCGTAGATCCTAGGTTCGTGGATCTATACAAGGAATGTTTGCGTGAGATGATGTCTCTTATGTATCATATTGTTGGAGCTAGTAGGCTACTAGAAGCGATGAGGGATGTAGGGCATGAAAAGATAGATACGTCAGATGAGGGTGGTGATCATGATCATGATCATGAGAGTGGTGATCATGATGCTTCTAGTAGTACTACCCCATCGGATCATGGTCATCAGCATGTCGGTGATCCTTCTAGTAGTACACCTCCTCCTTAGTCGCATGATGATGAGATGCCAAAGCTAGAGGATGTGCCTTATGTTTCTCTTGACAAAGCAAACCGACTACCTCCTCCTCCACCTCAAAGTTTGCTAGACTGCATTGAGACAATAGTTGACCATCCATCATCTTCTATCGCAGACCAGCCACCTCTTCCACCTCATATTTTGACATAGGTTGAGGCAATAGTTGATTATCCATCATCTTCTACTGTAGAGCAGACTGGCGCTACTACATTTGTTGTATCAGATATTTGATTTTAGTTATTTGACTTGTTTATATATATATATATATAGAAGGTACATTTTTTTGGTTCATGTTTATGTATTTAATTTATATGTTGGTGTTGATGTGTATATTGTTAGGTCATGTTAGATATGTTCATTTAATGTCCCTGCAGATACATGTGTATGTGATAGCAGTTATTGGACATGAGATGTATATTAATTTGAGGATGTGTGTGGTGATGATGTTAGATTACAATGCTTGTGTTTTATTAGATGTGATCACAATGATGATGCCCTGCTAGATTATTAGATTTATGTGCTAGCTAATGATGTTTATATGTGCTAGAGGTGTATATAATTAGATGATGGTAGTGAATTCGAATGTGTATCTTAGATGATGTTTATGTTTGTTAGATGGTTATCATCATGATGTTTATTTTTATGAAATAATATTTATTATAGATTATATATTGGTGAACTTATATCAAATTTTTATATATGAAACTGCATGCAAAATGGCTTACTTTAAAAAAAATGCAAATATATTTTTATAAATTACAAAGTTTAGTATGGTTGAAACTATGAATGTAAAATTACAATAAATATTTTTTTATTGCTTAGATAGTTAATTGATATTCAATCT
>APFE030861820.1:358342-376110 GCA_000404065.3 Pinus taeda
GAAATATAAAATAAGGCTTGTGAAGTTACTTGTAGTTGGGGTTTGCTCTATTGGAAGTTCTCTCTTAAAGAGGCAAGTGAATGTTTTTCTAGTAATAAATATATAACATTTTGGTGCTATTTTGGTTCTTTATTTGCTATCATACTAGTTTAATTTTAACTCTTTTTAATAATAAATATGAGTTAAATCATACAAAAATGATACTCTATTAGATTTAAAATTTTGACAAATAATATATTTGACTATTTTTTAATGAACTCAAAAAATATTATTTTTTCCACATACTTATCACGAGATAGTCACTAAAATTCATGTTTTCACATGTCTCCTAGCTAATATTACATCAACGTTCACAATGATAAAGACATTTCTTTTCTTTTTTTTACAGAAACGGTTATGATATTTCATTAACTGTGTGGCCCAGAGCCACAGAATCGGTTACATAGAGCAGGGTAGAATTCTGCCCAACTTTTCAGCCAGTGGAAAATATCACCTACTCTTAAAATTCACCTCTTTTTACATTTAACGAAGTGAGCTACTATTGCTGATATTCCGAGATGAAAAATGCAAATGAACTGTTGTAGAAGAATGAAAAAAAACATGGCGCTCTAGGGGATTGGATCCCAAAGAATTTCATTGTCTTTGAGGAGGGAACCTGCATCAAGTTGAGTTGCCTTATTAGCCTCCTTGTCTGCTTCTTTATTATTTGTTCTCAGTACATGAAAGAACTTCAGCTTCATGGATATAGTCATGCCTTTGATCCTAAGGAGAATCCTTGCAAGCTACAGGTCCTTTGGGATGGATTTATTCACCAAAGCTTGGATGATCACCTGTGAGTCTCCAAGAACATTTGCCTCCTTGTAGTCCGTTTTTTGAAGGAATTTGGTACCTTGGAAAAGGGCCATCGCTTCGACTTGAATGCTTGAGGAGTGTCCTAGCCCCCAAGCGAATCTATGAACTGTTGTTCCCTCTTGAATGATGATAATACCTCCGGCTCCCGCAGTGCCTGGGTTCCCTTTTGCAGCCCCATCGAAGAAGAGGGAAGGAAGAGTTTGATTGGACAGCCATATTTGGAAGTCTGCTTCATTCTTTCTGATTTTCCAGTCTTTGCTATAAGAGGGGGGGATGATTGCTTTTGGGAATTTGAAATTTAGAGCAGATCCCAGCTCTAAGTCATGCTAACTTAATTTAGTGTTGTCTCCTTTATCCTCCAGCCATTCCACTAACTGACATTTTGTTGCGTTAGCCACTAATCTGGGGTCCTGTTCTTTATTTTGGAATATCCTTCGATTCCTTTCCAGCCAGACTTGCCAACTGATGAACTTTGGTAGAGTGCTCCATGTTGATCTGACTGTTTTATTCTTTGGGGGGTAACCCGGGTAGTTTGCCATCCAACCTGCAAACAATTCTGAAACTGATAAAGGAAAGGTGAATTTATAGTTCCAGGTGAAAAGGAGTTCCTGCCATATGGAGATTGCAAACCTGCATTCAATCATGATGTGAAGTGTGGATTCTGTTTTTTCCTTGCAGAGAGAGCATCTTGACGAGCCATAGAAGCCCCTTTTCTAGAGCCTGTCTTCAGTCAAGATTTTCTAGTGGCAAAGGAGCCAGCAGAAATAATCTACCTTTGGGATTGAGGGGATTCTCCATATGCCCGTCCATGGAGCAGGATTTGGAGGTAAGTGTGGCCTCTCAAGGCATTTTACATACCCCTGGGCAACAGAGTACCCTGAACGGCTTGTTCCCCATCCTCTCGCATCATGTTTGTTCGCTAGCGTTGGAGCAAGACCATGCAACTGCCTTTTTAATGAGATCAGATCAATACGCAGATTGTCTGGCACTGCGAATTGCTTCCAACCCGACCATACATTGTCGTTCCATGTTGACAGATCCCATAAAGAGTTTATACCAGCCTCTGCCATCCAGCACTGCAGGTCTTGCATATCCTTTGTCTCTGCCAGTGGGGGTCGATTTAATATGTTGTCGTTCCAGATATGTATGAGCTTTCCGTTACCTGGAATCCAGTAAGAGTGGTTCCTAATCAACAAACTGGTTTTCCTGATAAATCTGCTGAAAGGAGTATTGAAACAATTCTTAGGTTCATCCAGGAAATGAGTTCTCGTCCCTCTGAAATACTTCTTCCAAAGCGCAGTATGCACCCAACCAGGCTTTGGAGCGATTATTTTTCAGATTAGCTTGGCACCCATGGCTAAGTTTTGGGCTTTGAGGTCTTTAAAGTTTAGGCCTCCCTCCTAAAAAGGTCTGGTAACTGTATCCCAATTTACAAGAGAGATTTCTCGTTTTGTCTGCCTCCTTTCCAGAGGAAAGTTTTGATTAGGTCCTCCATTTTATTTACGATTCCCATAGGTGCCAATAGAACCGAGAATTTAAATAGAGGCAGGTTGCTAAGCACTGCTTTTATGAGCACTGATTTCCCAGCTATGTTTAACCAGGAGGATCCCCAGGCCTGCATTTTTTATTTAAATTTGTCCAACTGAGGCAGCCAATCTTTACTCAAAGCCTTTGAATGGAAGATGGGCAGACCCAGGTATTTGAAAGAGGACCATGAAGTTGAGATTGCGAAACCGAGGCAACGGGCAATGGAACTTGCAATTGAAGCCGAAGTATTCCAGCAGTAGACATGGCATTTGGCATTGTTTAGGGCACTTCCAGAGATCTTACAATAGACTTCCAGGGCTTCTTTAGATTTGGAGGTTGTCTGAGTAGTTGCTACCCCCAGCAGAAGAGTATCATCTGCGAAGAGGGTGTGGTTGATACTTTTGACTCCTCTAGCTATGCATAAGCCAGCAATTTCTTGATCTTGTTGCTTTTGAAGAAGATAAAAGCTTAGGACAGAGGCCTGGAGGACGAAGAGGAGGGGTGACAGAGGGCACCCCTGTCTCAGCCCTCTAGAGGCTTTGAAGAAGTCCGCAACCCTTCCATTCATCAATGGGGCAATCCATGGTTTCGAAATGCAGGCTCTAATCCACTTAATGAATCTTCAACCGAACCCCATTTTTTGAAGCACATCAAATAAGAAACTGTGTCTAACACAATTGAAAGCATTTGCAAGATAAAGTTTTAGAACCATACCTTTTTCCTTTTAGTGAAGGCTGGAATGAATCTCCTCTTGGACTAGAACGAAGTTGTCCACCAATTGCCTTCCTTGTATAAATCCGCCTTGATTGTCTGGTATGATTTTGGGGAGGATTCTTTTCAACCTGTTTGCTATCACTTTAGTGATAACTTTATACCCAATGTTGCATAAAGAGATTGGGCGAAATCTACTGAATGTGTTTGCTCCTTTCTCTTTGGGGAGAAGGGCGAGAAACGCTGAGTTTGTGCCTCCACCAATCTTCTGGCAATTTTGAGATTTCTGTATCATTTTGCAGAGGTCTTTTTCTACTATCTGCCAACAGGCCTGGAGGAACCTGGGCATAAATCCGTCTGGTCCCGGGGCTTTATCGGGATCCATTGCAAAGAGAGCTTCCTTAATTTCGTTCTGCGTGATTTCAGCTTCCAGAACTTGGTTCATTTTATGGGTGATCAGATTTGGGACTGCGTCCATCGGGGTAGCGTTAGATTCAAAT
The DNA here is from genome assembly GCA_000404065.3 of Pinus taeda. Classification (NCBI taxonomy): domain Eukaryota; kingdom Viridiplantae; phylum Streptophyta; class Pinopsida; order Pinales; family Pinaceae; genus Pinus; species Pinus taeda. The sequence continues at coordinate 361,933 of APFE030861820.1, forward strand.
CCTGGCTCTTCTTTATATAGCTGTTCAAAGTGGAATGAGGTTGCCTTTTTTATGCTATTGAAATCCTTCAAAACATAGTTGTCATCTTTTATTTCAATGATGGAATTGTGCCCTCTTCTGGCTTGGGTTTGTTTGTGAAACAAAGAGGAGTTTCTGTCCCCAGATTTAAGCCAAAGGCTCCTGGACTTGAGCCTCCAGTATTCTTCCTCCGCACGACAGGCCTTGTGAAAGTTTTGTTGGAGTATGGCCTCCTTTTCCAGCTCTTCTTTAGTGATTTCGGTTGTTTCAATATGAAGGTGATGACTTTCTAACATACTTTGGACTTTTTTCCTTTTTACTGTAGGATTTGGGAGGGTCTTGGCCCAGGATTTCAGCATGCCTTTAACTCTTCTAAGTTTTTCTTCCCACACAAAGAATGTTGATCCCTTAACTGGCTCCTTCCAACAGTCTATGTTCTTTTCCATAAAGTCTTTTTCATTTATCCAAAGGGAGCTGAATTTGAATGGTATAGGACCCAGATCCTTGGGAGACAGTAGCTCAGGACTGATGGGCTTGTGGTCTAAAACGTTGTTTTGGATAATTCTCATTCTGACATCTAAACCCAGGAGCAGAAAGGAACTTTGGACCAAGAATCTGTCTAGTCTTGCTGCTATGTGTCCCGGACCAATTCTTCTATTTGACCAAGTGAACTTGCCTTTAATCGGCTTAATATCTAGCAGGTCCCAATCTTGCATGAGATCTTCTGCCCATTCTCTGGCCGGATCTCTGATTATGCTCCCGCCTCTTTTTTCAGCTGAGAGAAGGGTGAGATTTAAGTCTCCATCGATGATTATGTTTTCCAAGTTTTCTTGCTCTCCCTGACTTTTGATTGAGTCCTAGCAGATTTTTTTCTCGCCTGCATTGTTAGGGGCATAAACATTGAAAAGAAATATGATCACCTTTGATTCTAGGTGTTGCATTTTTAAAAAAATCCAATGCATATTTAGGGATTCAGAAATTAAAGAGAACTTATTTGTGTTCCAGAGTGCTCCAATTCCTCCCGAGGCTCCGCAAGCCGAGATTGCATGCACTCCACTTTTGCTCCAAAATTTTTTGCTTGCTTGGAGGAATGTTGTGTCCTCCAATTTGGTCTCCTGGATGAGGAGGATATCCAGGGCTTCCAGTCTTACTAAGCTCTTCATAGCTTCTTCTTTGACTACGGTACCCAATCCCCTACAATTCCAGGAGACTATCTTCATCGTTTATTTTTGCCTTGATGAGCTCCCTTGGAGCTCTGGGATTGGATCCTCGTCATCTTTGAGGTTTTTGCAAGTAGCTTCTCTAGTGTTGGTTGGCTGCCCTGTAGCTTAATAAAGACATTTCTACTTTAAATAATTTATTTATAGATACATAAAAATAGATATTTATTTTACATAATCTAAATAGAAAATAAAAATGCATCACCAAGTCTACTTGAAAGTCAAACAAATTCCTTTTAATCACCATCACCTTATTTATCATTTAATTCTTAGCCATAAAATATTTATTAATTCAACTTTTATTTACAATTACATTGAAAAGAAAAGTAAAAATTGTTCCATTATCCATGAAGAAAAAATTAAAACCTCTCATGCATCCATGTAAGCCCATTTGTTTCTCTTATGGTCCATAAAAATATGTAATCAACATTTTATACATGAATAAGACCTTTTAGTTCACATAATGTTGCAAAAATTGTAATTTAAATATAGTAAACATGACTTTACCTCTCATGTCAACAATTTAATCTTACATATTAATACAAAAAAAAATCATTGTTAAAATCCCCATAAAGTTATCACTACATGATGATTTATATTGAATTTGAACTAAACAAGAAGAAAAAACATGTGAACTAATTAATAAACCAATAAGTATCTTAATTGAGACTAAATCTTCAATGTTATTTCTAAATTCACTATTTTCTTCTCATTTTCCTATTTGAGAAGGATTGTGACCTTGAATCCTTATTATCATAGATATTGTACACAATTGGAAATACTTATTTTTAAGTTTAAAAATGTTTCCACTTTAAAAAAACGTGTAAAAACATTTGTGAATTTTACCAATTATATTATAAAATGCCAACAAGACGAATAAAAAAAAATATAATTAGAGAAATAAATAAAGAAAAAACATACAACAACAGCATAAATGATGAAATAACACAAGTACATATCACTCTCCATTGCCATCACCCTTATTATCTTCCTCGCTTGGCATGATAACATTGTTGTTCTCAAAAATATGTTTTGATATAGGATCGTGTCTTATTATGAACCACCAATCCCTATCCAACACATCTGGGTAAAAAAACACCAAGTTGCAGTGTTTTGGGAAAACATATGTCTCCCTAGCTTCATGCCACATCTTTCTATAGTTGATAGATATCAACCCACTATCATGATCTTCCTTTACATTATTCTGATCAAAGGTGTCCCACCACTTGCACCTAAAAATAACACATTGGAATGAAGAGAAATCTACTTGAATGATCTCTTGTATCTTTCCAATGTAACATAACATCCCCTTCATTAGGTTTTGATCATGGTAGCTAGCACAACTAGATTGGTCGAACTCGACTTCCACTCCACAATCTTGTGTCATGCATCCATCATCAGCATCCTCTGTGCGAAAATGATGTCCATATGTCGACATAGATGGGAACAAATGCACCTATAAAAAAATGAAAAAATCACAATGTCATGTGTTTAATAACTCAAACATAATTAAAAATATAAAATATATATAGATGTTACAATTGAAAAGTGCAGTATGAAGTTAAAACTGTACAAAAAGATATTATAATTACCAAGTTTCTACCCCTGATACCTATGTTTAGCACGTCCTCTTTAGCACGAGGGTAATGACCAAATGCACCATATTTCTCTATGACTTGATCAACATCCCAACTGTTAGGGCATGTCATTGGCATATTTTCTTTTAAATGATCAGGATATGGCATGCTTCTACCATTCAATTGTTTGAATCATTTCCTTTCACTGTCTCATTTCCTCTTTTTTTGTTCGTACAATGCGACCCACAGTGGTGTCGCTTCCATATTGTAAAAAAGGAATTTGTTTAAGGCTTCAATTTCTGAATTCACTAATGAAATCAAACCAACATATATATATGTATATATATAGTAACAAAGTTATCAATCAAACGAGAACGATTACCTCAAAATGAGATCTCTAGCCCAAAAACCCCCAAAAAAACTTGAAAAAATAACCCAAAAACGAGAAGTGTGTATGTCAGAACAATGTTTTTTTGGGCTAAATTTTCAACATTTTTTTTAAATGGTAGTAAAAACCAATTTTTGTTTTTGAAAAAAAAAAAAGATGAAAAAAACAACCTCAAAACAAAAAGTGTTGATGTTTAAAAAAAAAATATATAATATATATATATATATATATATATATAATATATATATATATTATATATATAATTAGGGTTACAATTTTAACACTTTTTAGCAATGGTATTAAAGATAAAATATATGGACTTTGAAAAACCTTAAGATTCCAACAATTTTCAGCCATTATGGTAAATATAAAATATCATGTCCCAAAGCCTTAAAATTCCAACAATTGTCATCCATGTCGTTAAAGATAAAATATATTGACTCTAAAAAACCGTAAAATTGTAATTGTTTTCAACTATAGCATTAAATATAAAATATCATTACTCATAAAAACCTTAAGATTTTGACAATTTTTCAATCATAGAATTAAAAACCTTAAGTTTTCGACATATTTCAACCATGACATTATGGACAAATTATATGGCTAAAACATTTTCTTTAATGAACATGTAAATTAAACATTCATTATTCAAAAAGTAATTTTTAATTTAAAGGCTAAAAGTATAGCTCTTTTCAAATCTTAGCCTAAGACAACTAATCCCATTGCAACAAAAACCTAAAAATCAACCATCAAAACCAAGTGTCCCCTTTTAATGAGGCATTAAAATTGCAACATTTTTTAGAACTATCTTATACCAAATGATAACAATAAATAATATCATGGCAATATCACTGTATAATTAAAAAATTCAACATTAATTTCTAATATTTTTTTACTTTTAATCAAAATATCAACTTTGGTAGAATGAATATAACATAAATTGTTTTTGTAATTCATTGTTTCATTGTGGATATTCTAAATAGATGAATTCTTCATAATTAAAACATATAATCCAACAAACACATGAATGACTCATAACTTCATGTAAGATCATATGGAACTGAAAATAATTATTTCAAGTTACCATGCAAACATCATTTACATAAAATGTCTTAGAGATTTATTCAAAATTACTCATAGGTTCAAGAATCTACAACATCTTCAGATGAATGACTGGATGCAAATCACACTCTTAGAAACATTTTGAATGATATTCATATACTGAAGGCACAATTTATTGACATCACTTGTCAACATATCTACAGGGAACACAACAGCAGTGCCGACCAACTTTCCAAGGAGGCTACGGCACTTCCCAGAGGCAAGTGGCTGATCCAGGAGCAGCGAGGCACAGACTTTTACCAGTATTATCATCGACCATATATTGATGCACACTATTATAGGGCGGCCAGCCCATGAGATATAGTTATGTTTTTGATACTTCTTTAAACTTTTGTATATAGCTGAAACAGTAATATATGATGCCCTGCGTGGCAATATGTTCATATATTTAACAGATAGTTTAAGGAACATCCTGCGTGATGGTTCATTTTGTTTTTTTTTTATCGAACATAACAGCTTCCCAGCTTCCCACATATAGTGGAAGAACTTACAGCGAATGCCAATGCATATACAACATGTAATTTTTCATCTTTTAATGAAAGATTACGATTTTTCCAGTGAAAAAAAAAAAAAAAAAAAAAAAAAAAAAAAAAAAAAAAAAAAAAAAAAAAAAAAAAAAAAAAAAAAAAATGACTGGATGCAGATGAAGATGACCCATATTCTTCTCATTCATCAACTAGTGCCCCATTTGAGTCAACATGCATGCCACCATTTCAGGTTTCAAAAGTCTTCTAGATCTACGACTAGGTTCAACAAACCCCCATCTCAATATTATCTCTTTTGGTAGCAACTTCTTCAAAATATCTATGGTCCTGAAGCGAAGAGTTACTCTCTTTGTTAAATTGAAGTTATAAACAAGTATGTCAACATCCTGCAATTTTAAGAGGTTTGTGCGGCAACGATTCATATTTATACCCTTTCTTTTTCTCTTTCTTCTAATTTTCTTATCAACTACCATCTTTGGATTATACACACCATTGAATGGGTGGGTATTTGTGGCATACCAATGTACTTCAACAACTATAATAGCTTCATTTTCTTTAATGACCCTTTATAACCTTGGCAACTCAGAATGGATATCCATATGGGTCTCCATCTACTAACACTATGATCATGCAACCCTCCTTAACATCCTAAGCAGAACCCCTGTAAAGGTCCTCCATGGCTTCACGTTGTGCACGTGCTCTTCTAGAACCAATATAGATTTCTCTTTCCTCTACCTGTGGAGAATTAATAATACCTTGAGATTGTTTGTGTTCAACAATGTGTCTTTCCTCATGTTCATTTGGCATTTTTGTGGCCAAATAAATGGAGTCTTCATTTCTTGATCTTGAAGTGATATCACTTTGATTGTTGAAAAAAAACTTCCATCAAACTGAATCATCAACATCAAAGTACTCACATGTATCTCTAATAGATATTTTAATTTCTTCCAAGTATTCAGAATAATTTATATCTCTCTTATGCCTTTGTGCATTATGGATTTCATCAACTTATTGTAATAAAAATATATTTGATGCAAATATTGGATGATATGGATTGGACTTCAAAAATGTTGAACCTGATGACGACCCCCATTCTACAATATTCGAATACTTCTTGCCCCATATAAGTGTTTTCCCATCAATTTTTTTAATACTAAAATGATGTTGGAAGCTAATGTCGTTAAGTTGTTTAATGTAGTTCTCCTCACCCTGTGATACCAGAATAAACCTTCGCATATCAATAGTTTCTTCCAAATCATGAAAAAAAAAGCTTTGGAATATATGATTTCGTAATACATTCAATTATTGATGGCAGGCTCCTAACATCCTTCCTCCTCAATGTTACTGAAAAACCACTAAACATATGATCAATATGGTCATGAGTGTGCCCAACAGGAATGAAACCAACCTTTACCTTTTTAAAAAATCCCAATTCAACAAGCATGTTTCGATATCCAAAAACAACTTGAATTTTGTTTTCATGACTTGTGTTGTCTAATTACAGATACAAAACTTTGGGAAGCTTACCAAACCAATGAGAAACCACATCATTAATTATGGTTATGGTCATATTTTAATCATTATGAATATTTGGAGCTGTGAAGTAAACCCTTGGCAACTTCTTCCCATTAAAGACCATACAACCAACCAAGTGAAACTAACTAAACAAATTCCTCCTGTAAATTTTTTTGTGTGCAAACAAAATGTGGTAGAAGTGTTTTATTTAGGTCCATACCATCAATTATCAAAACCAAATATTTATTTGGATTATCATAACACTCCTAATGCTTATACATTTTTTTCCTTTCACTTGTTTACTGATCGTGATTCTCTTGAAGTGCTTTGACAATGAAATCTACACATAACATAAAAGAAACCTATTAATAAATATGTTTTCATAGTTGATAACTATCCAAATTTTAAAAATAATGTTATGAATGCATACCTCTTTCTTCCCCTTGACATTTATCCATTTTTTATTTAATAGAAGCACATGTACTCCAAATCCCCATCCTTGTCTTCTTAGGAATATGAACATTGTTGAATTTGTTCTTCCATATCCTTGTAAAATATGAATATGTAATAAAATTACCATCTTCTTCGACACCTTTTGCATATTCTTTGTATAAGCCATAGATTTCTCATCTTGAGAAATTATCTGGAATATGTATTTTGTCTTTATTTGGCATACACTCTCCATGCTTTGAAAAGAAGTATTTCATCCATGAAATTGCAGTATTTGCTAATGACCCCACCTCTCATCTATGATGTACTTCTGAATAAAATGTGGGATCTTTTTCCACTCTTTCTTGGATTCTTGACATACGAAAATTACCAATTGAATGAAACATTTTGAAAGCCTTTCTACAAAGCAATACATTCCCAATATGATAATCATAACCTGCCAGTGTAGATTGCATGCCGCCCACTAAATATGAATTTTGCATGATTTTATTCATTGAAAAATATCTCTTCCTTTTCTCCAAAGCAAACTTGAAATCCATATGTTTCAAGCAATCCTTTCGATAACATTCACTTGAAATCAGATCATAGATAGAACTTCTTGTGAGATATTATTTCCTAACCTTTGTATACATGGAATATCTTGGATTTATATGAAAAGGTCTACTCCTACTCCTAGATACAATATTTGATTGCAACGTCTCCATCATTTCATTATCCTCTATAGAAGCATTTTCATCATCATTAGGAGGAATATTATCCTCACTATGATCATTCTGAACATAGTTAGGAAATGCATCACCATCATTGCTTAGAAAATATTCTTTTTTTTTGTAAGCTGAGGAGGTGCCATTTTCTATTATCAAAAAGAAACCATTACATATCTAAGGTGGTCTCAACCCGCCCCGCGAGGAAACCGGGTTTATTGACCACCTATAGTTTTTGACTGCTGACCAAAAATAAAAGGTTTTTAACCTATCTTTCCATGCCTTATACACTATTGTCTTATAACTGTTACTACTGACATACATCTGCAAGTAAATATAAACATAACCCCTATGCATAGCTAAAAAACAAAACAGAGATCTACAATTACTAACTGCATCAAGAACATGCCTTTCTTTACTGTTCCTCAGCGGTCTCTTGCTGTTTTTTCTCCTTTTTGATCACCACAACGCTTGCCTCAAACTGCTGTTGCAGGTCCTCCAGCCGCTTGTCTTGCATGAGCAGAGTGATTACAATATTCTTCAGTTCTTTCTTCAAATTCGGAATTCCCTGCGACAATTCGGCCATTTCCACCGCTATCTGTTCCATGGCTTTGGCCATGAGTCTCTTCATGACCCAATACAGGTGCAGCAACTGTTTGTATAGAGTCATTCTACCTCGGGTGTGCCCTGGGTCAGGCATGAGGTTTATCCAATCTTCTATTTCATCCTCTGACTGGGCCTAGATGGCCTCTTCCTCCCAATGCTCTATAATTCTCTTAATTTTTGGGTTGGTCTTCTCATTGTATTCTCTCTCTGCTATCCTGACCCTGGTTTCTATTGTCTGCCTGCCCTGTCTTCCTCCACCTCCCATCCCGGTCTCCCCATCCTCCTCGGTGCTTCCGCGGCATCGACTTCCTCGTCTGCTGCAACCTTCCGCAATTCCCTGTCCCCTCCGGCCCCCTCTTCCCCGGCGGCCTCTCCCTCTTTCGCGTCTGCCCCTTCCACCCTTAATTTCCGTCCTCAAGCTCCCTTCTCCATCCTCCCCGATTCCTTTCGTTTCTCTGCTTCCTATCCTTATTACATTACAGTCGCTATTCTTTATTTCCTGCGTGGTCTTCTCCAGGTCCTCCGCCATGTCTTCACTCTCACCCTCCGAGACATCATAGACAGGGATGTGGCCATGCCCCAGACTTTCTTCCATCTTGCGCTTACCCTTCTTATCCACTTCGTTCCAGCCCTGGTCTTCATCCACTCCGTTGCTTCTCATCCATCTCTTCGTTGTCCTGCTGCCCTCTGCGTCCATGCTGTCTCCGCTTCTGCGTTTCCCCTCACTCTCCTCTCGGCTCACAGGGCTTTCTGCTCTCCTCGCAGTAGAACCCGGCTTAATATAACCCTTTCCTGTATCACTGCGAGCCTTTTCTCGCGTTTTGCTCCGCCACCTTTCCCTCCTGGTCTCCCTCCTCTGCATGCCTTTCAAGCTTAAGGCTTTGTCCACTCTGCTGGGCCCAATCCCCACGCAATCATTCCTCGGGCTTGTTCCTGGCAGACTGTCCCTTCCACCGTCAAAAACTCGTACCCGGGTGTCCTGTCGGTCTGATCCGATATCCTCTCCACCGTTCCACTTACCTGTTGTAATTATGCTTTGGCACTCGCCTGCAGTCACCTGCCTCTCCCACTGCCGGTCCTTAATTACATTCCCCTCCACGTTACACAACCCGATCGGGTGCATTGCTTAGAAAATATTCATTACCTCCTCACTTGAAGTAAATTTTTCACTACTATCATCTTCACTTTTGAAATCCTGACTCAGACGAAATTCTTCATCATTTTCATCCGTGCTTTTGAAATCCTCCCTTGGAGGATTCAATTCATCATCACCATGAGTACCTTTGAAACGTTGACTCAGAGTAAATGCATTATTCACATCTTTGCCTCTAAAATTATCATTTGCAAGAAACTCTTCATCCTCCCATTCATCAATGATGCTCTCATAATCCTTAGGATTAGGACTAAGTGGAAAATATGACTCTCTATTCATATTCAAATTATCATTTGTAGGAAATTATTCATCTCCCCCTTCGTTAGTGGTGCTCTCATAATCCTTAGGATTAGGACTAAGTGGTAACTTTGAATCGCTATTTACTAGAAATTCTTCATCCTCCCCTTCTTTAGTGGTGCTCTCATAATCCTTAGGATTAGGACTAAGTGGAAACTTTGAATCTCTATTTACTAGAAATTATTCGACCTCCCCCTCCCCTTCATTAGTGGTGCTATCATAATCCTTAAGATTAGGACTAAGTGGAAATTTTGACTCTGGAAATTCTTCATCCCGCTTTCATCAGTGGTGCTCTCATAATCCTTAGGATTAGGGGCTAAGTGGAAAATTTGACTCTCTATTTATTGAAAATTCTTCATCCTGCCCTTCCTCAGTGGTGCTCTCATAATCCTTAGGATTAGGACTAAGTGGAAAAACTTAATCTTTATTTACAGGAAATTATTTTTGTTTCCTTTCATCAACGTTGCTCTCATAATCCTTAGGATTAGGACCAAGTGGAAAATTTGGCTCTCTATTCATAGTGAAATAATTCATGTTATATTCATCAATTTATTTAATAAATAAAAATAAAAAAATGTTTTTCTTTTCTTTTTAAAATAAAGTAAAAATGCCAAGGGTTAGCTCAGTTGGTCAAAAACCGTGCCTCGCCATCGGGAGGTCACAGGGTCGAATCCACCCGAAGCCCTTAGGGTCAGGTCTTGCAGTAGGCCGAGGGGCGATTTAGCCTAGCTATCGCCCAGATTTTTCCGTGGACGTAGCGATCACTCACTGACCAGGGTGCTTGTGAACCACATGCAAAAAAAATAAATAAATAAATAAATAAAGTAAAAATGTAAAACCAAAAAAAAAAATTATAAATTTTTGCCCGAGCGAGCCCTCAACCTAGGGGCAGCCGAAGGCCCGCGAGCGAGCTTGCCAAGGGCCTAGCAGACCTGCCCATGGGCCTTCTTTCACCCCCTGGGTTGAAGAGTCGATTCCCGAAATCGACCCCTCAGCCCAGCGAGCGGCCCTGTCGGGTGGAATCGACCTCCAGGCCCAACAGACGGTAGAAGGCTTACGAGGCCTTGACAGGCCCGCCTGTTGGGATGAGGGGTCGATTCCATAAATCAACCCCTCGGCCTAAGGGCAACTAAGGGCCCTCCAAGGCACAATTTTTTTTTTAATTGTTTTTAAATTTTTATTTTTTTTTAGCTTGATTATGAAAGTATATTTTAGTGTTTTTTTTTTTTTGGTTAAAATTTTCAATAAAATTTTATATATGTTTGTTGGTCTTTTTTAAATTTGGAGTGTTTGTATTTAAATTAAATGGCGGTATATTTAATTTTTTATTTTTATTTTAAATGTTCTTTTTGTTTTGTTTGTTTAATTAAGATATGTGTTTTTTAATTAACATATATATATATATATAGAAGGAATATGACATCAAAGATCTCTGTGAATGTTTCTGGAACAAGGGCAACAATTACATCATCTAAAGTTGCAGTTGGGAACTCTATGAATAATGTTGAACATACACAAATTGAGAAACATCATAAAAGTCAAGCAATTGGCACATCAAATACATTCAAGATTATTTCAAAATGGAGGAATACATGAGAAATAAATAAAACAAATTTTATATGGCATATTAAAGATAGTGAAAGTGATGAAGGTATACATCTCTATCTATATTGTGATATGATTAACTTTGGTGAACCATATGAGGTGATGGGAAAAGTACGTGACATATGTTTGGTGTCAAATACATATAGTGTTTATGTTCTTACAAAATTGCCCAAGACACATGAAAATGTTAGATATCGTCTCTTAAAGGTCAAGTATGACATCATATGAAGAATCTACAATGTTGTGTGAAGAAATCACAACCAACATTGCAGATAACATTGTAAATATGCTTATTTATATTTATGTGTTATGCATTATTGTAAGGATTGTTATAATTTTTATAAGTTATTGATCATTGACATATTATATTTTGTTTGATAGGATTTTGTTGAGAGTCTTTCAATGATGTTAGAGGGTATTTATTATCTAAAGCCAAATATTATGAATGTGATCAGCAGTTTCCACACACAAACTGAAGAAGAAAGGAGAATGAATAAAAGAGCAATAACTCATGCAAACACAATATTACATACAGGGGATTAGTAAAGAATCACTAAAGTGGATCAACCTAGTAAATTTAAACATGATGATTTTGAAGATGTGGAACTTGAGCCTGAAGCTGAAAAATATGTTTCCATTAGTGAGGAAGAGATTAGAATTGTTGTTCAAAAGGAGAAAAGAAATAAAATACCAAAAAGAAAAATGTGCACGGATGTCCCTTTTCCTTTTTATGATGAGGAGATTGTTTATCTAGAAAAAAATATGTTAACTGGTAAGAAGAAGAAGTCAAAAGTTGGTCAATCTGTAGAACTCATGGGTAGGAGTGAAGATCGGAGTGAAAGCTCTAAAGGCAACAAAGGAAGCATAACACCAAGTGTTGATTTAAATAATGACATTATTAAAACAAAACAAAATTTCATTCGAGATCACTTGATGAAAAATAAATTAATTAATGGTGGAAAACATTTCATCTTAATGTTAGCTAATTTTATAGGCCAAATGAATGACAATCTCAATATCAAATTAGAAATCCACATCACGTACATGTCCATAACTTGAAAACATTGTTCAAGTACAATCATATGCACATGTGGTGGATTATGTGGTTCGTATTGATCCAAATCAAGTTCCAAACAAAGAGGAATTTGAGAGGATATGATGTTTTGAATACAAATATTATGTAATTGGAGGGAACCATTTTGTAGAGGCTACAAGATAATTGATCAAGGAATATCCCAATAACTCTCTTTTTGAAACAATGAGATGCATCATTTATGTTGGTTTAACATAAACATAAGCAAAGTTATTGGCATGGGGTCATAATACAAATAATGAGTATAGAACGTCTATGACTTTCATCCAAAGGGTCAGATTTATTCATAATGAATTTGAAGAAAATTGTGGTGGAGAAAAGACAAAAGTCAGTGTAAGCTTTCGGAAGGAATGTTGTATGGAAATAGGTTATCAAATTAAGGATAAAATTAATTCAAAATGTGGCAAATTAAATTTACATGTATTCAAGGGTATGGATAACATTTTATAGTTGGCATCTAGAACTAGGGAGATATGGGAATTGATTGATGATATTTTCAAAATGTGGGAGAATATTGTCATTAAAAATTAGAAGGTTATAAAGTCTAAACCCTTAATATGTACCAACAGTAAAACAAGTCCTGAAATCAAGAAACTTCCAAATGATATGACTATCACACCTTAGAGAACAATGCAAGGAGTGAAGGATGGCAAACTAGTCAAATCAATACTATCTCGTGTGAAGTCAAGTGAATTAGATTGGAAGAAATGTGCTCGAAATTTCAAAAGTAAGTTTGTTGAATTATTTTTACTTTTTCTTAGATTATAGTTTTCTTTTAAATATAACATATTGTTGTTGATAGTATTTATTATACATATCACTATATTAACAATTTTTACTTTATTTATTCAGTCATAAGATTTATATGAAAATACAAAAAGATATGGTTAAGATGCTGAATGAAGAGAGTTGGAATGATTTTGTACGCATCTACTCATAATCAAGTTCTACAACAACACTTAAAGATTTTTATCTTGCATTCAAAAAGGTATGTTGATTTATATATTCATTTTATTCATATGTAAACTATTTTTATTTTATTACTTATACATACATTTGTTTATTTCATTAAATATGTCGAAGAAGGATTCAGATGGAGTACCAAATACTTTCAAAATCTTTATTAAAAAAATTTAAGTTGGAAATACTGAAAAAACAGTGTCTTAGAAATGTTGAACTTGATCCTAGTCTTACTCATTTCATTTGGAATGGGCTCAACACTATCCAATATCAAATCATACAAGGTGATTGTGAAGACATTTCAAAACTCATATTTAAAAGGAAATATACCCTAGTTGTTGCAGATATTCATCATGGTTTCAATTTCCCATACATTGGATATGATAGTGAGTCTTATACGTATCAAGCTTTTAATAAATTGGTTACGAGCTTTCAAGAAGTCACAACATCACCACTTTGGAGATTTGTGACATTTCATTCAGACACACAATTTGCAATGTTATTAACAAGCTTAAAGAGAAAATAAAACTCAAGGATGCGGCTTACATGGTAAGACATTGAAATTGTATGTTTGATTAATGTTAAAAGAATTTATTTATGTACAAGTTAATTGAACTTTTACTATGTTATGTTATAAACAAAAGTCAAATCTTATTTGTTCTGGAGATCAACTAATCACAAATTATTGTGAGTTCATCCATGTTGAATGTTGGAAAAAAGATGATAGCTATACGCTTATTCTTCTTAATCGAGTAGATGGAAAGAGTCATAGCCGAGTACTGGTTCATGATGTTGTCATAAGAAAACTAACATATGAGGATAAAGATGCAAAAGGAGATATAGTTAACATTTATCAAAAACTACAAGAATTGATTAACTATCTTATATATTTATGTTCAAATGGAGATTGGATTTTGGATTTATTCTCAGGTTCAAGTAAATTTTATTATATAAAATTGAATTTTAATATTTCTTTTTTAATTTT
>APFE030861820.1:376189-388464 GCA_000404065.3 Pinus taeda
TTAATTATTTCTTTTGTGCTTGATGATTAGGTACAACACTAGCATGTTGCCTACAAAAAGGAAGAAATTGCATTGTCATTGAAAAAGACTCGCTACAATGCAGTTTTATTCAACAAAGAATTAATGCTCTTCAATTTCTTTCAGATGCAATGCAAGAAGTTGGTTTGAGGAAAGGGGATTTTAATGAATCACGTGTGGCAAAAAAGGCAAAGGAACCTCAACCACCATTAGATGGAATGATTGGAAAAATGATACTTTGGGAGATTTGCAAACATTAAAGATCCATTAAAAGAGGAAAATGACCAAACTGAAGTAGAAAATATTGTGGAAGAAGACAATAATGAAGCTCTAGAAGATGATGAACATGGATTATATGATATTATCGATTAAATTTAAGTTATGCTTGCAAATCAAGCTCAATTTTGAGAACTATTCATTAGTTATACTTGTAATGTTTTGACTTTGAGATTTTATGAAAAGAATAAGTATTCAATTATTGTTTTTATATATTTAATATTTGTAATATCCAATTTTCACTTTAATTTTTATGTGAATCATTATTTTTTGTAAAAAAAATTGTGATTACTATTAATTTTTGAAATAAAATTCATAAAAAACTGTTATATTTTTACGGATTTTTGGCTAAAATTTTACCATAAAATTCGTTTATTTGACATATAATTTTTAACAAAAGTCTCAAAATGTGTATTTTTTTCATTATATCTATATTGAAAATGTGTATTTTTTTGTCAAATATTTAAAATTAGTGTTTCTTTAGTGACAATTGTTTGATGTGCATTGAAATATTAGTTAATGACACATAAACATATAGAAAATCCTAACATTAAAATATTGACCTTTTTTTTAACTATGTGAAAAAACGAAGATTTCATTACAAAAAAAATTGAAAAGAAAAGGAAAAAAACACAAACCTTTAAAACAATTAAAAATAAATATCTCAGGGAAGAAGAAGAAGACGACATTAGAAAATTTAAGTGTCAAAAATAAGCGCTCTAAAAAAATGGGTTGATGTTGCATCAACACTTTTCAAAATCAGCATGAAAATCACTAACATTTTAAAAAAATGTTCATACTATATACATGAGAAAAGTTAAAGTGCCAAAAAAATGCTCCAAAAAAAGGTGTATTTTGAATCAACACTATTCAAAATTGGGTGATTTTTTTTCTACCTCAAAAAACGGGTAATCGATAAAGTTCTCATTTGATCGGTAACTATGTTAAGTATGTATGAGATCAAAATATGCATTAATATGAAGTTCAGTGTGAATAGTTACGACATAGTAATTTGACAAATGATAAGCTTGCACTTACTATTTATCATGCACCTCTTTCCATTCATTTCCAGAAGTTCCCCTTCTCTTTTGTCTTCATCCCTTTCATCATCCCAAATCACCGCACCTGGTGTGTTGTCAATCTGTTTGATGTACTCACTGGCATAATAGAAAGACTCATACAATATATACCCCTCTGCTATAGACCCTCGGGTTTTTCCCTTTTTCGAACAAAACCTTTCAATTTCTTCATGTACCTCTCTAAAAAGAATATCCAACGAAAAGAAACCACACCAACTAATTCAACCTCATCTACTAGGTGAATTAGAAGATGAACCTGCAAGTCCATGAAACTTGTCGGCAGTTCCTTCTCAAACATACAAACAATCTCAACTATCTCTTGATGCCATTATGGAATGTTAGCCATATGAATCTCCTTTGACGTGATCTACTGCACAGATGTAGATAATTTAGATATGGCACGTCGTAGGTCTTGTGGGAAGTCATGGTTTACACACCCACACACAAGCAGAGGATAATGACACTGCATAATAAATAGTACATTATACAAAAATTAATTATAAAATATCCCACAATATCCCATTACATAAAAATAAAATAAAAATAATAAAATTATGTTTTTGACATACATGCTCTTAGAAGGTTCAAATGGTCATGCAATTTCAACCCCGACAAATGGTCTTCCACAGCAAAACAACACCGTAGTGAAGACCCATATAAATAAGGCACCATCACACTCATTATAACTTCATTTCCAAATGAAGATCATCTTTATTTAAAATCGATGGGACAACGCCTTCTTTGAAAGACCAAGAGGGACCAGGCTCTCCTCTAGTTTCTTACCTTAGACAATGTTTTTTTTTTAGTTTTTGAAAAAATAAGATCTCTTCTAACAACCAATGTGTCACTTTCTTTCAATGATATGTGCCTCCATAAAGAAGATGAAACATTTTAAAATATATGCATGGGATCTAATAAGTGTGCAATCTTAAGATTCTCCCAATATGGGAGCTCATAAAAGACATATTTTCTTTTCATCCGAATGGGAAATTTCTCAACATAGGTATCGAATAATTATGGATCATCGAACATAGGCTCCCCATTTGAATCAAACATTTTTGCGAAGTCCTTCTCCTTATCTCTCTCATATGCTCTAAGCCATTCAAATGGTATCATTATTGCAGGCCTTTAGGTTCTCTCTGGTTTACCATTAAAAACAGATGTTTCTCTTTTGTAAGGATGTTCTTTTGGGGGGATACCCTGGAGCAATCATACACTGCCTTTTGTAGGTGGTTGGACCACCTAGCCTTCATAGAAGGTCCACAACATTTACATCCATGATACCTTTTTGTTACAAAACCTACAAAATCATTACATACAACCCAGCACATTAGCGACCATCAAGATCATAACAATTGCAACAAATTAAATTAATATGTGAAACAATATTGTTATGTATATAAACAAATCAATAAAAATTCAATTTACCAAAAACTCCTAAGCCTGGATAATCATGTATCGTGTAAGCACATATGCCATACAACATAAAAATCCTCTCTATTGTGATGGGTATTGATACATCTTACACATGCATCCCTTCCTATAATTCCTTTAATTCATCTACCAATGGTTGTAAATAGACATCCATATTCTTCACTTGTCTTCTACCAAGGACTATGAGAGCCAATATAAGATGTTCATTCTTCACGGACAACCACGGGTGTATACTGTTATTGATCACTACTACAGGTTAAACATAATATTTTTTGTTTTGGAGGGAATATGGGTTGACACCATCCATGGATATGTTGAGCCATATACTTTGTACTTCATCCTTGAATTTTTTAGGCCATGTATCCTCTATATGCTTCATGGCTATTGAATTTGTTAGGATTCGCATAACTCCTAACCCACTTTTGTGTGAGGAATTCCATCCCTACAAGATAGCTAATTATTTGCAACGAAAGAGTCTTTGAATCCCTGGGATTATAGGTATGTGTCTCAATATCTTATGAGAGGTACCATGTGATTTCTCTGTTTTTTTTTAATCACAGTACATGTCATGCCCACGTTTCAAACATATCTCTGTGTCTACATATTCTCCTCTATATAAAATACAATCATTCGGACATGCATGATATGATAATGGTACTCAACACCCAATATTTTCAACAACTGCTTTGTCTCTTTGCAACTACCCGAAAAGACATTATCACTTGGAAGAACCTTATCTTTGAATAACTTGCAGTTGGTGGGGAATATAATTGTACAATGTAATATTTAACGTTTGTAAAATCGACCATTTTTAATGTTGATTATGTGATAATATTTCTCAAAATATAAGGGACTTGATTGATGATGCAGGCGAATTACCTCAATATTGTCGAGAAACATGCATTCGATATGCCAAACTTTACTTTCAATGTGTACAACAACATTTTTGTCCCCAACAAATAGACTTTGACTTGCCGCCAAGTCCACAGAGAGGGGTGGTGGAAGCATACTCCAAGCTTTTGAATAAGGTATCAGTGATATGAGTATCATCCCCTAGTTCATCATTTTGGAATGCATCTAACAAAATTTCCTCCATGGCAGTCGTATATGTTGACGTTTTAGTGGGGTGCACCAGAAGATGGTAGGTGAGTCGCTCATCATCACTAGAATCATAATTTCAAAAAATATAGAATGTCATTAGTACAATATCAATGATATTAGTAAGCACGTCAATGCAATTATTTTGTTGAAATTACATTATACCAAACAATTATTATCATCGTTGATCCAGAATTGTGGCTAGAAAATGCCATGTTCCAATTGGAAGGGTGAAGAGGTTATCCATTTTCATCTACCAATTACTTGCGATATGTTGTGCTTGATAAGATATTCCGACATTTTTTAAATGGAGAAATATTTTCTACATCTGAACTCGATTCTAGATCAGGATCCTGCAAATTTGGATACATTTTTATTCAAATTGACATGGATTTAAAAAAAAAAAAAATCAAATCAAATAAAATCTGATCTTACTAAAGATGGAAAGAGAGAACTCCGTGAAGGACTTTAATCATCTATATGGAAAGAGCTAGAATTTGAAAAATTGGCCATTTGATATGATTGAGATTTTGTCCCTGCATTTGAGAAAAATCAGAAATCATTTTTTTTGTGCATATCGAAAATTAATATCAAAAATGATATAACCACAATCTGAATTTCAATATAGTTTTGAAACCATTTTTCAGTAATAAGGTGACTTTAAGAAGAAAATGTATACTATGAACAAACGGAATCCATGTGGATGTGTCCTAAAGGATAATTTGAGATTAATATGTCATTTTATGTTAAAAAAAAATTTCATATAGCTTTTAAACCCAACTAGTGCGCTTATCAGAACAAATCGCACTTATGTGTTTAATAATATCAACACTAAGGCATTCAAATAATACATCCACCAGTTTTGGACATTCCGAAAAAAAAAAATATGTTATCATATCAGTGCTCTTATACAAAAACGCATCAATGTGTTTCAAAACAAAACAACACCAGTGTGTGCTTGTTTCCAAATTTTAGAAAATAAAAATGAATTCAACCATCTCGGTGTTCTTATAACAATTACAGCATCGATGTTTTTAAATACAAACCGCACAATTGCATTAAAAAAATTAATTGCACCATTTCGGGATCTCAAAAACAAAACAAAACAAAAAAAGAATTGAATCATGTCGATGCATTGAACAAATTTGGTGCCCCAACAATGTCAATGTGCTTCTCTTATAAATGCACCAGTGTGCTTGAGAATCGAATTGAAAAAAAAAATGTGATTTTTTTCTAATTCAAAAATGAGCGCGGCAATTGATTTAAAATTTAATTTCATAAAGCCCTTTAAATAGTAAAAAGCTATTCACTATTTCATTATTTTGCCCAAAATTTCAAGGGAGTTATTTGCAAGAGAGGCATACGTGGAGCATTGTGCAGCAACTAAATACTTTAGAGCAATAGAACTATTCAGAAGATCAGAAGCTAAAAGGTATGGTGATTCACTCAAAACCCTGCATGGTAAAAATTTTAAATTTTATTGTTTATTTTACTAATAAAAAAATTTACAATTTTTGTTAGGATTTAATTAAAACAGAGATCATTTGCAAGAGACATATTTGGAGCACTGTGGAACAAGAAAATATTCTGGAACCATAGAAAGCTCATAATTTGAAATGTATGGTGATTCACTAAAAACCCTGGATAACAAAAATTTTAAATTTTACTATTAATTTTTTTTGCAATTTCTGTTAAATTTATTCACAATTTAGAAATATATATATATTGATTTTACTAGTATTACAAGTCTATTTAGGTACATCACTCCCGACGATCAAATCAGTGTAAACAGGGTCTATCAAACCCTAATTCAGTTGCTACATGCCCTAGACATGCCACTTCATTGAGTGCTTTCATCCATAAAAGTTTCCTAGTTTGAAAACCTGATGAAAATCCTCCTTAGGACACCAACGCAGCCTTGGTCAAGGGCAACTGCTCTGCATAGTAGGTAGGCCCATTCAGACATGCGCTACATAGCACTTAGGTTCACTTAAGCCTACGCTGGGCGAGGATGAGCAAAATTGACATAGGATTCTGGGAATATTCCTTGATTCTAGAGCATTCTAGAAGGAACTCGGCTCCTATCCTATCAAGATGAGCTCGACTTAGGATAACCTTGGATCATATAATCCTCTATCCTCTCATCCCTTTGAACATGGAAACTAATCATCCAATTATGGAAAACCATTCAATGTCATATTAATGACAAAAGCACTTGCATTCATCTATAAATTGGCCTCCCATCATAGAGCCAAGAGAGTTGGGATATTATAGAGAAATATTGTTGGTTTAGAGACTTGAAATCATTGACAAGTAATGTTATGTTGTTGGATAGATGTTGCTATTGGTGTGATGAGGGTTTGGACTAAGCTGGATGAGTGACACAAGATCGAACCACATTGGGTGTAACTTCTCCTTCTATCAATCAATAAAGTTGTTTGTTCATTTTCCAATACTTTTGTCTATATCTATGATGAATGTATGTTCAAATGTTGTTGATTCCATTTGTTTACTATAAATAGATCATATGTATTGATTGTTGTCGTCTTTTGTTTATGTTGGCAAGTACCAATTGAGCGAATTCAGTTTGAGCGGGAGCGACGGGAGCAACTCAAAGAAGATCAAAGGAAGCGAAGGATCACAAGTAAGTTCCTTTATCTCATCTGTTTATTGTAGGAAAAGGTTAAACATCTTTACTTCAGTTATTCTAAGTGTAACTACCCACTTAGGAAAGATATACTTATTCGTAGGTATAAATTCCATATAACAACTAGTAATTTTTTTTACGATCTCTGTTCTTATTTAAATTTAATTAAAATTCAAACAAAAATGCTTACCTTAAGCCCTTGCTTCTTCTTGCAAAATTTCACCTTAGGGTTTAACTTTTTCTACCACTTCACAATTAGGGTTTTTCATTTTAGGCATTTTAAATTTAATGAGTTTGTGTACTTACTATATATAGGGCATTTGACATGTAAAGTTGGGGAATCACTTATTGAATTGGATCCAAACCATGTCAGTTCTGTCCATTTTTTTTAAACGGATATATGTTCCACGGTGCGCCTTGTGTAATACAATGCACCAGTATATTATAACAATGTTGATTATGTCCCGGATGCGGGTGATTGACAGGCTAAAGGGTACGATGGAGGTGCGTCAAGTGGGCAGGTGGTAGCCCAATTGCGCCACTGGTTATGGTTATGGGACGACGAGCTGGTCTCGCACACCTCTATTAATAGCAGCATTAACGTTGTCCTTCAGGCTCCTGGATAACTGCGCGATGGCTCTCAGGTTGTTCGTCACTCTCGCGGTTCCGTTGCAGGCCTTCAACTCCATAAAGGTCGCTGCTCTGAGCAACTCTCTGAGCCTCTCTGTTAGTTCGTCTCTGTTAGTCTGTCTCGGCTGGGTTTCAAGAGCCTTCTCCATCTTCGTCTTCCGCTTGGCTCCGGCTCCAGGGGCTCACAGCTTTGTCTGGGCTCTGTCTCCGCTTCTCTTTGAGCATTCATTTTTCAGTCATCTCCCTCTGTGCATTCGCCCCTCTGTCACTTCTCAGTATATCACTATGCCGCGAGAAAGGCTCAGAATGGGGAGTAGGCGAGGCGGCTCTCGCGGTCATGCCACCCATCAGCACTCCTCCACCACCTCGGACCCATCCTCGGATGCACTGGAGTTCGGTCGCTTCAATTATCCAGCCACCAGAAGTGGCAGGGGCAGGGGAAGAGGGCGAGCTAGGATCGAAGACTGTAAGCATAATGCACATCCCACTGCCCGTTTCCGCATTCCGTGTTCCCTGGCAAACTCCTCCTTCATAGTCTCGGTAACGATTGAAAAGTGTGAGAATGCTAGGGGTTTGGGAGCGGCTCATCTTCGGGTTCCTGTAGATTAGAGGATGGCAAATCCAAATGTTAACCAGCGCCAAGTCACAGGAGGCCTTTCCGCGGTGAATTCTGAAGCCAATGCAGGTCCGAGCGCGCCAGCAAGGGGAGAGCCTTCAGGCTCAAAGGTCCATCCGTCTGACTCAAATGACTTAGATCAATTTGGGTGCTGGATCGTTGAGGAACAACCGTCTACCTTAGATGACGAATGAACCAGCCCGTGCCTCCGTTTTTGTTCTGCATCTGAAGAAGGAGTTCGCCTCCCTTTTGATTCACTGTGTTCGTGCATGTTTCAGGTCTCTGTCCACTTCACATTTTGGAGTCTGTTATTGTTTTTTTTATGTTAGCAATGGATCACTGTATGGTCAGTTTTGGAGTTTTTGGAATGGCCAATGTTCCTGGAAGTTAAAAACTCTGTTGTAAGTCTTCCGCTGGCTGATGCCAAGAATTATTTTGCAAAATGCCAACTTCATGGCAAGAATCTTCGAGGTTGTTGCCTCGTTGTAACACTTTTATATAAATAATAGGAGTAGACCAATTGAGAACAAAAAAAAAAACAAAAAAAAAAAAACAAAAAACGTTGATTATGTCCAGTATGTTCATCGTTGCTCCCGGTGTAATATAACGCACTGACACGCCTCTGCCAAATAGCATCGTTAAATCATTGTGGTACGCTTATCATTACAAATCGAGCCGTCATAATTTAAAATTATTTAAAAAAAAATAACTTTCCCTTACGGTGTCAAACAAATAAATGTTCGGTGTGTTTGATGGAATAAACACACCAGTGTGTTTATTCCGATAAACACACCAATTACCAAAGCTCTTTTTGGATCAAAATTATTTGATTGATTTATTTAATGAATTTTGTATTGAATGGTACAGGTTGTATATTGATAAAAAAAAATATTTAAGAAGGTGTCAAGTAACAAAAATTTTGATCGACACAATGATAGCCCATCGAAAAAAATAGAGAAGGCAAGTTCTTTGTAATTTCTTTACAAAGTTAATATGTTTGAACTAAATGTAAGTTTAAATAATATGTATTAGTTAGTGTGTATCATTTAGAGGCACAAAATGAAGAAGGTCTATAATATTATTTCTAATCAAAGTACAGGAGAGCGTAAAAACCAAATATAAAAATGCAAAAGGATTAATCAAGCGAATGAAAAAATACTATTCAATATGAGCTTCTCTTTTTTTTTGAATTTTCATTAAAACATATTTAAGAATATTAGATAACGTGTTTCAAACAATCTATTAATTTTATATGTTTAATAATAAAATTAAACAATGAAGGAAAAGATAAATGTCGTTCTAAGAAAAGAAATATAGAACATGTAAATTACAATGAATTGGTCCTTAGCACATGTAGAGTGGTGCTAGAGATTAATGAAAGGAGGGAATTTTTTTACAAAACTATGAGGGATCTAGTGGAAGAAACATATAGACATACTTTCCACTTACAATACAAAATAAATCCAATTATTCTAAGAACCAAATTATATCTAAGCTACAGGAAGCATTTCTAGAGAAATGGTCAATGAGGCATATTAGACTTGCAATAGCAAAAACTTACAACAACAAAAAATAATCATTCAAAAGGTAATATTCCTAATTAAAATTATTTTCTAGAATTATATGTATATATTACTACAAACCATTCATTTATTAATATCAATTGTGTTATATTTAGTTTTCATATATCAATATAAAAATAGTATATTACTTTTTTTGGGAAGGTTATGAAAATCTCAAATGATCAATGAGCTGATATGCGAAACATGTCAGTAAGAATATTCAAAAAAGTGTACAAGGAGATGGTCAAAGAAATGGAAATAATTGTATCACAGGAGGAGCCATTTCAACAACAATGTGCTTCAAATGTATATAATCATCATTGATTTGTACATATTATAAAATAATTTAGCATTAAATATTAATTTTCAATTATTTTCTTGCAAAAGGAAACAAAATGGAACTCATTCAACACATAAAATAGGATGACAGGGAAGAAAAGGGTAGATTTCAAAGTTTGTGAGTAATTGTTAATATTTCCTTATAACAACTCAAGGTTTCATTTTTGTATATTTAAGTTGTTTTACAGCAACCATCCTTGAATGTCTTCAAATAGGTGCTAACATACGAAGAAAAACCATCGGAAGAATTGATTGACATTGGGTTAAATATGGGTTGTGAGTATATGTTGGCATATCAAAAATTAATTCTAGAATTTGTAAGTATCTATGTTGTTTTACTTCTCTAAGTTTATAATTAATAGAACGAAAAAATATTTTATATTAAATCTATGATTTATAATGGAGTTTAAAACATGTAGGAAACAAAATATGGAACTACGTCAGCAGAAGACTTGTTGCAACAAAGCATGAACCTTGGTTTTGAAATCATGCACACAGTTTATGAGTCACTTCTTCCATAGCTATTCGATTTACATTGATGCACATTATTTATTTCAATTTTCATTATTCTCACCAATGTAGATACACACATTACACTTTAATTTTATGTTTACGGGTGGAATAAGATCAAAAAGATGAAAAGAATCGATGCAATCAACAAAACGTTCCTGCAAATAACCCAAGTCATGAAAGTAGCTCGAGCACTAACAATAGTTCCAACGAAGAATGATGATCTATTTGGATATCAATGCAACCTATTGTATTTTTTGAAATAATTGTCTGTGAAAATCAAACATTTTGTTTAATGTAATGGACATAGTGTCTCAATTGAAATACAAGGGGTTACCAATAACAATCCCATTTTGTATGATAAAATGCCTCTTATTTACATATATACTAAAATACATTTTAATTTATTCGATCATGTTATCCAATGTCACTGTGAAATTTTACACCACTGATTAAATATATGAATGATTAAATATTATAATGAAGAGATGTGAAATATGATAATATAAAAAATTAATCCAAACATCATATACAAATGCACTAATCAAATTTTAATTTATATGAATATTGTTATAAGATATATGTTGATTTTTCGATGACTAACAGGTTTAAAAATTAGAATAATTGCACTGTCACAGTTCGATGTTTCCAAAAAAGAGAAAATATCATACAAAAAATCAGTGTGTCCATAACATAAAAACACATTGGTGTGTTATGTTATATAAAAACACCATGACAACATCTTTTTTCATGACTTGTGCCTTTTTAGAAAACAACAAAACTTGGGTGTTTATTTCTTCAAGCATTGATATTTATTTACAATTAACGCCCTAATGCATTGTAATTCTTAACGTACCAATGCTTTCATAGAACTAACACCTTAATGCTACTAAATATTATTTCCAGCCCTGGTGCATTATGAAAACTAACATCATCGGTCCTTTTATATAACTAATGCACCATTACATTTATACAAACAATGCGCCTCAGCGGTGCAAGTTTAAACAAAAGCACTTGGACCACAATTATTTTTTGCATGCCCCGATGTCATTCCTTACAAGAGCTCCTCGGGGATTTTTTTTATATATTATCACTAGTGCAGTGTATATTACGCATCGAGGTTATTTGCATTCAACGCCTCAGTGGTTTTAGTTATGTATGTGGCTTGATGCATTTATATATGTAGCGTACTAATGTTACTTGTTCCATGGAGCACACCGCCAAAAAAAAAAAAAAAAAACAAACAAACAAACAAACAAACAAACATCCACTAAAACCTCCGGCCACCCAAATTTTTCCAGTTGCGATGAAGTTCCATTATAATCTTCACTAAGACATCCCCTATCACAAATGAGTGTTTTGCGGATGTTTTTTTTACAATTTCTGTCAATTTTGTAACACTAAAAATCCCTGTTATAACCTCTACTAGAAGATAATTTCCTTGTAGTGTCCATATTTTCCTATGTTATTATTTAAATTATGCTTTATACTTAGTTTTTTTTGTTGAGTTTATAGTAGCCATGTATTTAGTATAAGAAGGATTTGTCGCCATAGAACTGACAAGCAATTTGAATATACTTATAATCTCAAAAAAATTATATCGAAAATCTTGTGTAAAAGTTCTTGCCCATAATCCAGCGTTTATTAATATAAAAACTCTTACCAATTATTTAAAAGAAAAAATAACGTTAATATTATCATCACTATATTTAATATAAGTAATATTAGCAACCTTGAATTTTGTTGCTACTACAATGTTTCTTGAAATTTAGTTCGCATGTCAAAACAGCAGTAGATTAGATAGGTCTTTAAGAAGATCTTTGATAGAACAGTTTTTTGGAAAACTTCTGGAGTAAAAAGGTTGTTTGGTCTGGGAGTCTGTAATGACAGTTTTTGAAATGGAAAACAGTAGTGAATACTTGTTGGAAAGGAACCAACAAATCCGATTTCCCATTTGGGCGGATTGAGGTTCCTCAGTTTGCCGCAGTTATAAATAATAGAAATGCCGCAGTTTACAAAAAAAAATAAGTAATATTAGCAACCTTATTGTATTAATATCATTATTA
>APFE030861820.1:394701-473671 GCA_000404065.3 Pinus taeda
CCCCCCTTCTCCCTCTCCTCCTCCCTAAACATTCCCCTCAGTCCCCTCCTCGATCCTTTTAGAGAATTCTCACTAGGAACTAGTCTAAATACTCCCTCTCCTCCTTAGACCTCCATAAAATACAAGGAAGGAAGACCAACAAGGAATTAAGAGACGCAGTAACAACAAAGGAAATGGCAATGGGAAATCAACAACCAATGGATTCTTTCCTTGAAAGTGTGCAGGAAACAAGGAGAAAAATCACCACACTAATCGCGGGAAAGCTCCCTCTACTCCAAACCAAAATAAATAATGAATTTGGTCTCCTAGAATTGCAGAGGAATGGGACACTCTTCTAAACTCAATGCAGTCAAAGACATCTTATCAACTAAGAAACCAAACATATTTATGATCCATGAGACCAAAATAAATGAACAAGAAATGGGGAAAATTATCCAAAAAATAAGGAATTATGATGGAATAGCTCTCCAAGAAACAGGGGCATCTAAAGGAATATGCACAATATGGAGAAAGGACATTTGGTAGTTACAGCATCAACAAAAATACCAACACTGGATCAAAACAAAATTAAGAAATAAAGTAAATAAAGAGCAAATTTGTGTTTTCAACATATAGGCTCCAAATCACTCTAGAGAGAGAGAGAGAATTATGTTGGAAATCCCTCAAAGACATATTACTTCAAGACCAGAATAAGAGTATCATTGTAGGAGGCGATCTAAACCTAGTTATGAACGTTGAAAAGAAATTTGGAGGCTCTTTCCATGCTGACCCATCTCGGGATTCACTTGAAAGTATTATAGAAATTCATAATCTTCTGGACATCCCTCAAAATAACGGGAAATGCACATGGAATAACAAAAGGATAGGCCAAAGCAACATTAAAGAAAGGATGGACCTGATTTTAATTCAGGACAACATTATAGCTAAATTCAGTTCAGTGACATAAAAAATCATCCACTCTTCTACCTCTGATCACAAACTGGTGGTAATCAACTTAGGTATATTAGGAAACTTGGGGCCTCTCCCATGCCATATTTTCCCATCATGGAACAACAAAGAAGCAGCAAAACAAATAATAGCAAAATCTTGGTCACTGAAAATTATTGGTTCCCCAAACTTCATTTGTGAAACAAAATTAAAAGTTGTGAAAAATGAATTAAAAGTTTGGGCCAAGATCAATCACAATGAATTACAAAATAGGAAAAAAGAACTGAAAAAAGAAATGGGTTCAATCTAGGAAAATAAATAATGCATGGAAGAAACAAAAAAAATTCCAACTTAAGGAGAAAGAATTATATTGGGAAATATATAGAAATAACAAAAAGGAGGAAGAGGAATGGAGGCTCAAATCCAAGAGTCTATGGATACAATTCAGGGACAAAAACACGGCTTTCTTCCAAAACACAAAAAATATGAGAAGAATAATAAATCATATCGACACACTAAAGGGTGAAGGAGAACGTGAAATTAAAGGGAAAGAAGCTTTGAAAAAAGAAGCATACATCCATTTCAAAAACCTTCTAACAGTTGATCCAACAAGTCCTGATTTTGGGAACTTCATAAATCACATCCCAAAAATGATAAATGGAGAAATAAACTCAGATATTTTGAAAGAGGTCGAAGAAAGCGAGATCCAAATTGTTGTTTGGAGTCTCCAACCTTAAAAATCTCCCGGTCCAGATGGGTTCTCAATAGCTTTCTACAGTTTCAACTAGGCCATCATTAAAAAATATCTCATAAGAATGATTAGAAATGTCTTCCGGAAAAAGAAGATAGGTAGATACACAAACTCGACATTCCTAGCCCTTGTTCCAAAAGAACCAAATCCCTCATCCTTCAGTCAATTTCAGCCTATCTCCTTGTGCAAATCCTCATATAAAACCATCACCAAAATCCTTGCTAACCGCCTAAAACCTCTCCTCCCCAATCTCATCTTAGAAAATCAAAGCGGATTTGTGCCCAATAGACAGATCATGGACAATATCATGATTGCTCAAGAATCGATGCACTCAAGTTTATCAAGAAATGAGTAGGGCATCACCATAAAACTTAACATGGAAAATGCGTTTAATAGAGGTAATCTATCTTTTCTAGCAATTGTTCTTAAAAAAATTGGCTTCTCTAAGGAATTTATAGAAATCATAAAATCTTGTATTGTCGGTCCATGGATAGCACCCCTCATCAATGGAAGACCGAGTGAATATTTCAAAGCTTTCAAGGACTGAGACAACGCTGCCCTTTGTCTCCTTTCCTTTATATTTTATTTGCAGATTCAATGAGTAGACATGTTGAAAACTGCAAAATAGATTGTACCTTAACTAGTCTATCTATAAGCTTTGGAATCAAAAGCATAAATCACTCTCTCTTTGCAGATGACACCCTCCTAATGGGAGGAGCATCTTGCATAGTCACTCGAAGGAACAAAAATGTCCTTGACATTTTCTTGGAAGTTTAAGGAGGTCTTCTTAACAATAAAAAATGCAGAATTTATGGATGGAATGCACCATCCCGAACCCTTCAAAGAATTGCATAAATTTTGGAGATCCCCCTTCAGGATCGATGGAGCCACTTGTTATATCTAGGTCTACTTGTATCAAAAGAAAATCTGAAATCAAATTATGGACCAAATACATTGAGAAAATGAAAAACAAAGATCCAAAATTGGGGAATGATTTGGTTAAATCTAGTAGGCGGAGTAATCCTAATCAACTTAATGTTGACATCTCTACCTATTTATCAATTTGCAGCAATCTTAGCTCTGGAAAGTATCTAGGGAATGGTCGTGAGATAAATGTATGGAATGACAGCATAATGGGAAAGCCACTTTTAGCTGACCTCCCAGGAATCCAACGATTAAAAAGGTGGATGATTACAAGAGGGTTGACCTCACTTGAGTCAATTTCACAATGGAATCAACATGATAACACTTGGAAAAATTGGAACGCTCCAAATCTTCCCCAAATCCTCAAAAATTAGTGGGAAGCCTTAATTTCACTTCTTAAGGGAGATGACCCTATCAATCAAGACACCTAAGAATCCTTCATTTGGGGTCCTTTTGGCGCTAATTATACAGTGAAGTCAGGATACTTGAAACTCCAATAATGGCAAGGGAATCAGGATTGTTCTCCTTGTAAGTTTGTGGAAAATTGAAAGATTACCAAAAGTAAAAATATTTATATGGACTCTCCTAAAAGGGAAAATTCTCGCTGCAAAAAACTTAAAAAAAAGGAATTTTTGGGCCCTCCTAATGTCCAATGTGTCACAAGGCTGAAGAGAGCATTCAACATCTCTTCCTCGATTGTACTTTTGTAAAAGAGTGTTGGACCCTACTAGTAAGCCCCTTGGATCTAGATTTGAACCTCTCTCAATCCTTCAATGAGCTAGAATGGGGAAAATATTACCCATATTCTCTAAAAAATAAAAACACCATCAAAAGATACTAGGCTATCATTCCCTCCTTTCTTTGCTGGCATATTTGGCTTGCTAGGAATCAACAAATCTTCCACAACCCCACTCTAGAAATAGGCAAAGTGCTCTCCAAAACATGGGGATTAAATATAAATTCTTGTCAGCCAAAGAACGAAAGCAATAGAATTTAATCAGCGACAGCAGGATGAATGAATTTGGATCTCCTATGCAAACATCGGGCCCAATCTTCCAACCACTCCAAAAAAGAAAGAGATCCATATGAATTGGAAAATCAGACTAAAGGAGGAAGAATTCATCCTATGGATGAACGCTTTCAAAATATCATACCTTTTCTTTGATGGAGCATCCAAGTCAAATCCGGGGAAAGCAGGTGCAGGAGGAATTCTAATTGAACAAGGCAGGCGAAACTCCATTGCCTTTAAATGGGGACTAGGCACAACTTCAAGCAATAAGGCCGAGGCTTATGGCCTCCCTTGGGAGAAAAAAATTTAAGGAAAAGGAGCATTTTGAATCCAATTATCTTAGGAGATTCAACTATTCTTATTCAAGCCATGGTTAAGAAGGTTGATCCAAAAAACACAGCATTGAGCCAAATAATGAAGAGGATCATGCACCATCTAATCAATATGGGACAGGTCACATTCATTCACATTCTAAGGGAAAATAATAAATAAGCAGATATCCAAGAAAACAAGGTTGTGGCACAGCCTCCTAGAGAAGTATGCATGGAAAATAAATCCTTTCATCTTCCAATACCATAATCGTTCCACCCTCCTGTCAATCTAATCATAGTATTTTCGTAATTTGGGTTGGCCTGCCTCCAAATTTGCTCCTATCTTATCAATTCTGACTCGTAATCCTTCTCAAATCTTCATCGTCCTCACTCTCTAGTCAAGTCTGGTCTCCAAGACTGACATCCTCTCTCGTTTCTCTTGTGACTCCCTTCCTTCCCCATCTAATTTGTCAAACCCTCTCTGCCCTCTCGCCTATTTATTTTCTCTCCTCCCCTACTCTTCCCTCACTCCTCTCCATTGTTATCCTTCTTCTTGCATCATAGAATCTATGTTCTATCACTTGGCTCTCTTCGGACGAGCCTCCTATGGCATCAATCTATCCTTCTTCCTTTGTCTGACTCCTCCTGCCTCAATTGCTCATGGTCTTCCCCCTAATCGATCTGCATTAAAGCTTGCTCCCCTACTGCTTCGTTGTTGTCCCCCTCAATCTTCTCCTTTCTCACATCATAGCTCCTTCTCTCTAATCTCAGTCGCACTCTCCCATCCTCGTTTCTCAACTACCCTTCCTATCCATCCTATCTATCTACCTCTCATTGAGGAGCTCTTTTCTTATCATCACAAAGGACATCTTCAGCAACAGAGGCCACTTCCAGAAACAAAGGCCATCCTCGGCAAAAAGGCCATATTCAACAACAAAGTGACTTTGGATCCTCTGGAAACAAGCTCTACGAATGACAAGTGTGTCCACTACAAAGAAAATAAGTTCATGATCAACCAGCTTCAAGAAATTATCAAATACATCTGGTTCTAGGCAAATAATTAAAACTCTTTCTTCATGAACAAATTCGCCAGCCATAATTCAGAAATCGAAGCACTCAAAAATTAATGTATTCACCTGGAGGAATCCATTTCCTACCTGAAAGGAATTCTCCTCAATTGGACTGGACAGAACTCTGGGTGTCAAATTAGTAGAAACAAGCCAAAGCAAGAACCTTATGTTAATCCCCCGGATGCGGGTGATAGGTAAGATATTTATGGAGAGGGCGGCGACATTCATTGCCAAGTGGCCGCCTATTCAGGCCAAATGGAACGAAGGATCCCGAAGCCGTCCGGCCAGCATTAAAGGTGGCGGGATTTCAAACGCAGGCAAAGGTTTTAGGCGCAGATGGATCAGCCCGATGTCCAGAGGGGGTCATTTGGAAGGAGAGCGAAGCTCTGGTTCTCTGCAACCAGGTTTGGACTTGTTGGTGAGAGGAGAGTTCAGTCTTCGGATGTTGGCTTTGCGGGACAATGCTGCCAAGCAACAACCTCGACCCTCGTCTCTGAAAGCCCCGGCTTCGAGCTGGACTTACCTGGTCACTCGTGGCTCAGAGTCCTGGCTCGCTTGTTGGTCTGGGTTAAAATTGTGGTCCTGGTTCGAGTTGTGTCCTGGTTCAATTTATGTCCTGGTTCAAATTAAGGTGTTCTGGTTCGAATTATCTGGTCTTAGTCTGAATTGTGGCCCTGGTTCGAGCTGTGGCCAGGTGAATTGTGGCCCTGATTCGAGTGGTGAGGCAACGCCGTCTTTTAGTGTCTGGGTTCGAGCTGTCACCTTGCGGCACACTGCTCAGTCCAGGTTCAGGGCGAGTCACTATTCAGGTTTCCTTTGGCCCTGGGTATCTCTGCGACCTCAGTGCAGACTTGGGGCTATGGTTGAGGCGGTGGTGGTCACAAAATGCCACGAGAAAGACAGCGGGGTGCCTGCAGGCAGGGTGGCTCGCGAGGCAGAGCCAGATCTCTGGCCTCTGCGCCTCATTCTTCAGAGTCTTCGGAGGGAACTCGTCCGCCACGATCCACAGAGCGCGGAAGAGGGAGAGGCAGGGGACGAACTGCGATATGCCCGTTCGGCGGGCATTCATCAACCCGGTTCAGACACACCTGCACAATGG
This sequence comes from Pinus taeda, assembly GCA_000404065.3. Classification (NCBI taxonomy): domain Eukaryota; kingdom Viridiplantae; phylum Streptophyta; class Pinopsida; order Pinales; family Pinaceae; genus Pinus; species Pinus taeda. The sequence continues at coordinate 400,793 of APFE030861820.1, forward strand.
ACAATGCCGTGTATTATGTCTCAGTGCGCATTGAAAAATGCGAGCACGTTGATAGGCCAGACGACCCAGCAGCTCCAAGGCCACCATCGCCTATTCGAGGTCAGCGACCTCAGCCTGTGGAAGCCTCGGGTGAGGTGGCGAGGAACAAAGCAGGTCCAAGTGCGCCTGATAGCGACAACGCGCCGCACACCGACTCGAGCGCATCAGAATCCTATGGCTGCCCGGTGGTGGAGGAACCAGAAGGCACATTTATCCCTCCTGCGGTGGAGGAGCCTCCAAATCCTTACACCTAAGCTAGCGGCCTGGACGTTCGGGATGGTATGGTTCTCCTATGATCAGTTTGTTTCTAGAAATCATGGCAGCGACCAATGTCAAAACTATGAGTCAGTTTTGTCTATGTCTATCTCCATATCAGAGTCTGTAATGTTTAATTCAATCCTGGCTTTTTACATAAGCGTCTGTAATGTCTATGTCTAGGTATATGTCGGTCATGTTATGTAATTTCAGTGACGATAAGAACCATAACAGTACTGTTAGAGTCTGCAAACTCCTCCCTTGCGATAGCAGGGAGTGGATGATTCAGCTTTTTGAAGTTTTGAGCATGGTCATAGCTCTTGTTTGGGGTCAGCGGATAGCTCTTCAGGCTCAGTCTCAGTTTCATTGTCATCTTGTTAAGGTAGCCAACTCATGGCGGCAAATGTAACCCTCTGTACTTTTTTGTATTATAATAGAAATAGTCCAATTTACACAAAAAAAAAAGAACCTTATGTTAATCAAAACTAGAGACTTTCAGCAGTTCTATTTACGATTTTCCTTGCATCACTAGTTTTTTATGAATTGTAAATGTCAAGTTTTCTTGTTTCGGTATATAAGAGTTTACAAACAGTCTGTAGTTGGAAAATTAGGAACATATGAACTCAGTTTCCATGTTGATTGGGATTGCGCTCTCCTAGCCTTCCCTCTCAGCTTGGCTGGTTCCAAAATCTATGTAAAGGGAGCTTTCTCCCACCTTATTTTTTGAATGAAAACCAATATCTGATTCTGTTAAAAAAAATAGTGAAGAGATTTCCAACTTCACACTTTTTTATCTCTACATTTTCAGATGTATGTGTAATAAACTTATGTTAAATAATTGTCAAAGTATAACAGATTCACATGCATGAGTCTATCCAACACTTGGATGATGGATCTATCCAAAATATATATTGGTAGAGAGAGTAGTGGAATTCAAATTTGCAGAACCCCTTACAACCATGGAAGTTATTGCTTCTTGATGTTTTGATTCGTTGAAAAATGGTATTGTGTATAGAATAATTTTCTAAATATTTTTCTTAAGATGGTGATAAATTGATAATTATAGTATGAGATTTGTATGTTTTATTTTCATGACATAATATTGGTTGATATTGGTAATCATGTTTATTTTTCAGATTTCAGAAAGTATCTGAAATTGGGAGACTCGAGAAAGAGCTTTATCATTTTCTTTGGAGATTTTTTAGTCAATTTTCTTCAGAAAATTGGAATTTCCAAGATTGGAGGTCAATTGGAATTTGTTGGCACAGTACATTACATTCACATCATAAATTTGTTTTCATGGTTATCGAGTTATCTATTAACTCATTCATTTATTCTTCCTGAGTATTTTACTTTTTCAATCTAAAACTATATTTTTTATCATTTCAATGAATTTAGTAGGCATGAAAAATGGTTAGATTATAATTTTGAATTGTTTAAGCTCCAATTTTGAGATTGTTACCATTTCAACTACAATATTTAGGTCAAAATCCTCAATAAACCAAAATTTAGCTAATAAGTAATGCATGCCTTGGTTTTAAAAAAATCAACTTGTGCCTTATTAAACAATAGGTGCAATTCAATAATTTCATAAAATTGACAATAAAATTGAATATTTACATTCAAATTATGCATTCCAATAAATTTTATAGAATTGGTAATAAAGTTAAATATTTACATTCAAATTATTTTTATGATGAGCATCACTAATGCTCTTTTGTTGTTCTAAGATCCTAATCTCTATGAAATGTTATTCATATGTTCTTCATTATTTATTGAAGTATTTCTTTCACATTAAGATCATGCCAACGTTATAGATATGGCTTACAATTTTATTTTTCTTATATTTTTTATTAATGAAAAAAAAGGATTAATGGAAAAAATAATAATAATAATAATAATAAATATTTATTGCAATATTTTATAAATTTATAAAATAAACATTTATGGAATTTGATCTTTCTTATCTTTTTATTAGTGAAAATTTTGATTGATGGTAGGGGTGGCAGGAAGGGGAGGGATTTTACTCAATCCTGATGGAATAACATAGGTAAAATTCTCATGGGGCCTAGGAAGGAAATCCAAAAACCAAGTAGAGATGTATGGGCTCCTCAAAGGTCTATGCATTGCTAAAGATAAAGGTGTGGAAGATATTATTTTCTTAGGAGATTCATTGCTTATGATCCAGTATATTAACAATGAGAATAGTTCAAAAGATAACTCCCTTGCCTTGGTGTTCCACAGAATTAGAAGTTTGGTTGCATTATTTCATTCCAAAAGGTTCTATCATATACGTAGAATCAACATTATGAAAGCTTATCTGCAAGCAAATAAGGCATGCTCTCTAGAAGAAGCTAAATTAGAAATTAATGACTATAGTAGACATTTTATGATCCCCTAATTGTCATATGGACACTAGTGTTTGGTTTCAGAATTAGAAGTTTGGTTGCATTATTTCATTCCAAAAGGTTCTATCAGATACGTAGAATCAACATTATGAAAGCTTATCTGCAAGCAAATAAGGCATGCTCTCTAGAAGAAGCTAAATTAGAAATTAATGACTATAATAGACATTTTATGATCCCCTAATTGTCATATGGACACTAGTGTTTGGTTTCTCCCTAGGCTCCTCCCTCTTTTGATTATGGACTTCATTATAGTCATTATAAAATGCTTTCCCCTCCCTTATATCGCCTCCACCCTAAGTCACATCACCCTTAATAATCTTCACAATCATTCTAAAGGTTCAAATATTTGGTTGAATGTTTTATGTTAGCAAGTTTCCCTCCCACAACCTGTCATATAATGTGTGTCTCCATCATTAAATGGAATTGATATTCATCTTACATGCTTGGATTTACTGCATTTATCTTCCGTGGCCTTGGAAACGCCTTCCTCTCAGAGTAATGATGGATCTCTTTAGAAGATGTACTAGGAAATATAATGACCTAATGATGAGAATTGTGTGGATTGATAGGGGAAGGAGTGTTAAATATGGATTGCGCCTTGCTATAACTCCATTCATGTCTATGTTCACTCCTTTGATTGCTCCATCTCCTTAGTAGTCTATGAATTTGGTTTTAGTTCGGTCTCTGAATTCAATTGTGGCGTTAAGGCAGCCAAACTCCCGACAGTTCTGCAAAGAGATATGCTTCAAGTTTCAACTTCTTATGCTTTGTGTGGTGAGTTTGTGGGTTAGGTACTCTTATTCGTGGGAATTATGGAGGTTAGGGCTCACAGGTTCAAAGGCCACCTCGAAAGATCCTAGGATCCCTTTTTTCTGTCATCCTCATTCTGGTTCGATGTCAAATTCAGGAAGGTATCTCTTTGTTTCTTGTTTTCATTTTGGTTCTCTGCAATCAATTTGGCTTGGATGGTAACTCCATGGTTTTAGGCTCTTCTTTCGGTGCTCTAGGTTTCAATTAGTGGTTATGATGGTCATCAACACAACAACTTTGTGGTCCTCCTTCCTTGGATATTTGTGCATGTCTCTAGTTCAATAGTGGTGTTGTAATTTCCTGATTCTTGCCCCACTGCCAACCTTTGTCTCCTTTGCAAAGTTGTGAGAAATTGTGCACGGTTATTGCAACCTCATTTGGGGCTAGGCTTCATTCAATTTAAGGTATAAGAAGGTGAAATTAAATTCACCCTGTTTCTAATTCTTTTCGCTGGCCCTAAAGCCATCTTGGGGAGTCTTAGGTCGCTCCCATTTGGTATTTGTCTTCATTGAATCCTTCTCAGTGTTGTTATAGACATTTTTGGGCACTACAACCCCAATCATAAATGTCCATAAACTGGGGGCACCTAAGTCCCTAAAAGTGTTGCTTCACTGCCTAAAGGAACAAGGTTAGCTGATTACATCACCTCCCGGAAGTTCTCCACTAAAAACTGCTCAGAAATGGTCAAAACTAGACCATACTGAATACCCAGTGCAGAAGGTGTGATGCATATCACCTTCCCAGTGTAAAGGGTGCGATGCATACTGAATGGCCCCTCTGTAGGGTGCGATGGTCGGGGATGGACAAATGGCAGGGACAATTTGTGAGGTGGAAGATCATGGAATCTTCCAGAAGCTTCCCCTCTGACACTTGCCTCTTTGTTTTCAACCAGGGATGAGTAAGAGATCATCAGTATCCAAGTTGAATCAAGAAATATCAGAGAGAGGACACTAATCAAGAACCTAGAAGATGACTCACCCCCCTACAACCATCTATATATGGATCCCTCGTCACAGAGATCCAGAGGCTGGAATCTTGTATCTTGTAGAGAAGTGTTGTCGATTTTCTGGTGTAACTTCATAGTGTTGGGTGATCTAAGATTTACTTGAGGTGAAGAAGGGATTTTTTGCTAGAGGATGATGTTGGGTCAGAACATATGGTTGTAATCCTCTTGCTATTCTTGATCTTAATAAAGCTATTCAAGTTTTCCTCCATAGTCTTGTATGTTTGTTTATATATGCATTTGTATGGTTAACACATGTCTGGTCCTGTGTTATTTATGAATATAGATCTTTGTTCTTCGATAGTAGTATGCTGCTTTGATTCCACAAGTGCTCTTTGAAGCTGCGCAGACGAAGAAGAAGTGGCAAAGGTCTATCAGGAAGGAGAGGAATCAAGCAAGGAAACCAAGCGCAAGACTAAGGTTGGTGTCCTTTGTTCCACTCTTATCTATTTTCATAAAGGAAAGCGAAAGTAGACTTTACTTGTTTGTTTCTAAGATAGCTACTAGTCTTAGTGGGAAAAGCAGCTCCGAGTGGACACTATTCCCAGTAACAAAATGGCGACTCTGCTGGGGAGCGAATAGATTGTTTGTTAGCCTATCTTTGTTTTTTTTATAAACTTACAGACGGAGCCTGAAGTCAAGCCAGCTAGCCTTCGAACTGCATTTGTTATACAAATGCAAAGTAGATCAATGCTACTTCAGTCTATCTTCGGGTGTTGTTTATAAATTAAACAGTCGATCTGCAAACGTTCTAATTGCCCTAAGTGGTGGCTCTAGTGGCCTCCTTAGATCAACCCCTGTGATTTACATTTACTGAACATCACTTACTCATCCTTAATCCTTGAAATGAATTGCAAATTGTGAGCAAAAACTGGTTAAAAGTCTCACACTGGTACCATCGCACCCTGCCTTCAAGTCAGTCTGTATGCATCACACTTCTCGTGTGCAGTAGGTACACTGCATACTGAATTCCCTGTGTGACAGGTGCGATGGTCAGGGAAGGTTAACTTTACCTTCAGACTTTGGTTTTTCCTTCACTGTTTTCAGTTCTATTTAGGAGTTTTGCTATCTGTGGTCAGTATATCTCTGTGAAAAACCCCTTCTCTTCCATCATTCCGCCTCCATTGTGCAAAGAACTGTAAGTGTTTTTATGTATTGTGCACCATTTTCAGTTCTCTTTTGCAAAGAAGTAGTGTAGTCGAACTGTCGTTTCTTAATCTGAAAGTGTCGTAAGTGTCGTTTTCAGTTATAGAAGAGAATCCCATTGTTCTTGATAGTTAATTATACTGTTACTCTTGTATATTATTTGAATTAGTAGTTTTTAAAGTGTCGAAAAACAGTTCTCATTTCGATATTGCAATGTGTTGCGCTTACCTTCACTTCATTTTGAAAAGAAATTTGTTGAGTATTGTCGCTTTGAAAATAATTCAGATTTGCACTTAGCTTTCTCATCGTCATTCACACATTAAGAAGGCTGAAAACAAATACATGCATGTGCATTTGCATTTAGACTGCTTGGTTTGATTTAAGATGGTGAATTTAGTGTGTGCTATGTGCTCTTTGTTGAAAGATTCTCAGCTTTCTTTCCTTAGTAGCTAGGATTTTCATTGCCAAAAGAAGATTAAACAATTGTTTATCATCTTAGACTGCATTTTAGGAACTGTATACACATCACGCGGTGAACCTAAAAGGCAAATTTTTAAACAAGATCAACTTAAAATAAATTTAATGAATCTAACAATGCTTTGGAACCTAATGCACAATATCTAGAGGTCTAGGCTAGAGACGTATTTCGGTGTCGTAAAACCTGGTAATTGTTGTTTTCATTGTTGGTTGGGTGATTCCTCCACTCTAAGACGGAAAGTGTCAGTACAGACTTGTGCTCCCACGTACCGTTGAGTATATATTGGGAGACCACAATAGGCTGCATCCTTTATCCTTAGGAAGCGATGTCTACCACCCTATCGATCGTAATGCACTGAACACAACATTCGGGAAGATTGACTGCCATACCGTAAAAAGTATTCTGCAGTTTTACGATTGTTTGGTAATCCTCTCTGCCTAGATCTCCAAAGAAGTCCATTTTGCTCCTTTTCAGACTCCTTAAAGGAAAAGGTCCTCTGAGCGCTTGTCACTTCGAGCTCAATAAAAATTGAAGGCGACTATATTCATCTTTTGTTTTTTCTCGACTCTTTAAAATTGAAAAAACAAGTTGCGTCCAAGCGTCTAAAAATTTATTTTGAATCAGAATAACGTCACAAATTCCCCCATTGATCTTCAGGTTGAGAAAATGGAGTTTGCTAACCAAGGATTTCCCCGTGAAGGAAATCCTAGTCCCTTCCTATCTTGGGGAGATGTTGGTCCACCCCATATGGCCACTTTGTCACTTCCAGGATTGACAATTGGTTTTCCAGTTTGGCTCTTCTCTACCTCCGTCGTTTAGAATCCCACAATTCCTAAACAGTCTAACTAGAAACTAGACGACACTAGAGTTGCCTCCCAACCTTCTACTTCATCTGATTCTCCTTCTCCTCCTTCCTCTTCGCTTGACAAAGTAACTGAGAAGAAGAAGAAGAAAAAAGAAAAAAAGGAAAAGAAGAAAAAGGAACCAAAATCGAAAGGGAACAACCAAGTATCATTTAGCAATAATCCACACACCGCACAGTCAAAACCTAAATCTCATTGTGTCATTTGCAATGGAGACCACTATCACCGAGATTGTCCCTACATCCCTCGGATCTTAAGGGACTCATCTCCTCGTTTGCAACATCCGGTAGCATCAAACTCTAGCGATCATGTTGAATGCTCACCGTCAACCAGTGAAAGTGAAGCACATGGACCAAGAAGGAATACTAAACTTCCTTGTAAGTTGTGTGAAGGCGATCATGCCGTCCACTGTTGTCCCTTCCTTGAAGAGGCCAAAAGCGTTTTAGATAATTGTTCGGTTTCACCGTTACGACTTCCTCCTGGATATCAAAAACTCTTGCCGAGTCCTCCACCGATTGAAATTACGGCTGGCCCATCCTTGTGGTCAGCCGAAGCACCTATCGTTGAAAATGAACCTTCAGAATCCATACCAGATGAAATTCAAAGGGTCGATACGGCAGTTGACCTGGTATTGCCTTCAGAGCGTTCATCTTCGAACGATACCGTCACTAAAGAGAAAGAGAACGACACCGTTCAAATTCTTTTCATCAACACCAATTTCGATGAGCTTAGGGGTAGTCCTCCCGTTCCTTTAACACAGGAAGGAATTTCATCAGAGTCCTACCTGGCTGTCTATTCGGTCCCACCACCAAGCAACCTAGTGGTTTCCTTCGACTGGAATTTACTAGGCAGACCCCGTTTACCAGCCAATGTACCATTCAGAATTATTGTACAAGCTTACAAAATGGTCATGGTTGGTACCATCATTAGTGAAGGGGCTTCTGTGAGTATCCTTTCCTCAACTTCTTAGAAAGCGCTTGGTTCACCATCACTTTTGCCTGAAATGAGAAATCTAACAGGCTTCGACAAAGGAACCAGTCGACATTTAGGGATCCTTCCAAATGTGCCCATTACTTTGAGAAGGAAAACTGTTCACATGAACGTTATGGTAGTTCAAGGACCTTTAGATTACAATCTACTCCTTGGACGCGACTATATTTATTGCATGGGAGCCAACGTCTCCTCACTCTTTAGAGTAATGTGTTTTCCGCATGAAGGCAGAATGGTCAAGATCGTAGACCAAATGTCATTCCCCAATTCACACATCGCAAATAGTCAAATGCCATCCCTGAACGGTCTTTTCATGCAAGAAATGTCTCATCGGTCTCCAGTCCGTCCACCTGATGAGCACAAGTGATTCAGGAAGATGTGACTAAAACCTAGGGGGCATGCACCTTGGTCTGCTTCGGCAGGAAAACCTTGGGTATAGGGTTGATTTCCGCGAGGGATATATGACTAGTCTGGCGAACCCGTCCTTATAGGAAAATGGGAACAGACTGGAATAAGATACCTTCATTAAGGTTATGCTGGGCAATAACGCTCCCCTTTTTCTGTTTCGATAGACATCGCCGAGAAAGAATTTTATCTGCTACGCTTATAGAACTTTCTTGGTAACCTAGAAATTTTTCGCTGTACTTGGGGGCATGCAAACCTTTCAGCATGCAAGTGAAGAGCGGCTATTTATTTTTTAAATTTGTATGACCTATAACCCTTTAAACCCGTAAGGCTAGTCGTTTCCTAACTTGCATAAAGAAAGGATCTGTGACAAAGCTTTAGAGATGTAAGCCACTTCAAAATAGCATCTCAAATGAGACATTTTTATCATACAACTGGCGAGCAATGTTGTTGCAGAGTTCAAGCTCGTTAAAAAATAAACTCTCCACGAGTAGTTTTAGCACATAGTTCAAGGTCGTTAAAAAATAAACATAAGTCATGAGCAAGTGTTTCTCCCCGCGTTTAAGCTCATTAAAAAATGAATAGGTAAATAACCATTGTGAATGCCTTATCGCCAGCTTTTGAGCCTTGGTCGTGTTCTCGCCATCAACTCCACTCTATTTTTAGCCAATCATTCACCCCCATATGATTGTTTACCCCTTTGAGGAACATCTGTGAAGAGTGATTATGCTAGACATCCTTGTAACACTGTTGTGATTGGAAAATTCCAAATCTTACCTGGAATCAGCTGCTACCCGAAACTATCACTCGTTCCTCGAAAACGAGTCTTCTTTAAGATCTTTTCATCGGACTTGTAAAATATGAAAAGATTGTCAAGCGATTGGCCTCTCCAGCTCGTTAAAAGGCATCAGAAGTGCTATCCCTCTTGATTTTAATCTTTTTGGACCTCAGGGATTATTACACAAAAAGATCGAGCGCTTGTCTTGTTCAGCTCGTTAAAGCTATCGAAAATTCATCCCTTTTGTATTATTTTACGCTTTTTCGGACTTAAGGGATTATACAATGAAAAAGGATCTTCGGAGTCTTCTTTCTGTTTCTTTCAGACTCTCTAAAATTTAAAGAGACCGAGTTATCTTTGTCGTTAAACTCGTTAAAAAACTAAATAGCGACAAACTCCTCCGACAAGACGAGAACGAGTTTCACTGTCGCTAGGCTCGCTAAAATATAGCGACAGGTTCGCCCGAAGGGTGGATTATAGAACAAGCATATGTTATCCTCCTCAATCTTGACAAAAATAAAGAGGTACTGGTAAGCAATGACTGGGGAAAATTGGGAAGAAAACAAGAAGAAACTTTATTGGTAGCAAGTCGCTCTTGAACATGACACTCTTCTTCCACATCCATGCCGGGTTGGGTTGTTCCGTCCACTGGTCCTCACCATTGGTTCACACCATCCATATTTGGGGTTAACGCTATTAATCCATCGTCAGTGTCGCCGATATGTTCAAGAGAAGTCATTCAGAGAATTCACCTGAGTCTCACCCACTGCAATTCATTCATGCTTCATTCCTTCATGACCACCACCCTGAACCCTCATATCGTCAGTTTGTTTGCACCTCCAAAATCATTTGCTTCGTTCCGTGTCATTGATGTGGGATTCATCAAGGCCCTCCTGCGATGGGTCGCTTCTTGTCGACATCAGCTCATTATCTAAGAAGTTGACTTAAGAACAACCTTTTCAGTACTTTGAAGCTTGCATGCCTCAATGGCAAGTTTCTCACTTTCGGCGACAGGTTTACATCAATGGCCTTCGACCGAGAGATTTTATGTGGTGTTCGGCGCTAAGTCCTTTTTCACACCACGTGAATTGTACTGTAGTACCTTGAGGGTCATTTTCATTATTGGTGATTCCTCTCGCGCCTGTTAATAGCTTACATCATTGGCTGGTAATCAGGTGATGTCTTTCCATGTTCAACTCTAGAACATTTTTCACATGGATCTACTTGTACTCCGAGTGAAGATTGAATGAGCTTTGAAGACCACGGATCTAGTTTCATCGATCCGGGTTGCGATATATTCAGGAATATAAAAACATCAAGTGTACATCATTGCCGAACAGATGATCATCCAAATCAAAGGATGATGAGACCATATCATCAGTCTATCACACAGACGATTGTCTGTCCTATGTACATGAAAATGAATTTATAAAGCTGAGCATGGGAATGCCAGCCTCAGCTAGATCATGAAAAAATGTTGTCAAAATAATGTATTGTATTGTATCTTATTACAGGTCGCCTCCCAGCTCGAAAAAACTTCGGATCCTCATATTAAAGCATTTCACCCAACATCAGAAAGATTAACGACCTCATGCTTTAGGGGGAAACTGTTATAGATATTTTTGGGCACTTCCCAAATCATAAATGTCCATAAACTGAGGGCTCCTAAGTCCCTAAAAGTGTTGCTTCACTGCCTAAAGGAATAAGGTCAGCTGATTACATCATCTCCCAGAAGTTCTCTACTGAAAGCTGCTCATAAATGGTCAAAACTGGACCATACTGAAAGCCGAGTGCAGAGGGTGTGATGCATATCACCTTCCTAGTGTATAAGGTGCGATGCATACTGAATTTCTCCTCTCAAGGGTGCGATGGTCAGGAATGGAAAAATGGCAGGGACAAAATGCAAGGTGGAAGATCATGGAATCTTCGAGAAGCTTCCCCTCTGACACTTGCCTCTCTGTTTTCGACCAGGGATGGGTAAGACATCATCATTCTCCAAGTGGAAGCAGGAACTATTAGAGAGAGGACACTAATCAAGATCCCAAAAGATGACTCACCTCCCTATAATCATCTATATATGGATCCCTCATCAAGAAGATCCAGAGGCAGGAATTTTGTATCTTATAGAGAAGTGTTGTTGGTTTTCTGGTGTACATTCATAGTGCTGGGTGATCTAAGCTTTGCTTGAGGTGAATAAGGGCTTTCTAGTTGGAGGATGATGCTGGGTCAGAACATATGGTTGTAATCCTCTTGCTACTTTTCATCTTAATAAAGCTATTATAGTTTTCCTCCATATTCTTGTGTACTTGTTTATATATGCATTTGTATGGTTAACACACATATGGTCCTGTGTTATTTATGAATATAGACCTTTGTTTCTTCGATAGTAGTATGTTGCTGTGATTCCACAAGTTCTCTTTGAAGCTGGGTGGATGAAGAAGAAGCGGCGAAGCTCTATCAAGAAGGAGAGGAAATCAAGCACAAGACTAAGGTTGGTCTTCTTGGTTCTCCTCTTGTCTATTTTCATAAAGGAAAACGAAAGTAGACTTTACTTGTTTGTTTCTAAGATAGCCACCCATCTTAGTGGGAATAGCAACATCCGAGTGGACACTATTCTCGGTAACAAAATGGTGACTCCACTGGGGAGCGACTAGATTGTTTGTTAGCCTATCTATCTTTGTTTCTTTTATAAACTTACAGACGAAGCCTGAAGCCAAGCCAACTAGCCTTCGAACTGCATTTGTTATACAAATGCAAAGTAGATAACTGTTGCTTCAGTCTATATCTGGGTTTTGTTTATGAATTAAACAATGGATCTGCAAACAGTGTAATTGCGCTAAGTGGTGGCTCTAGTAACCTCTTTAGATCACCCCTGTGTTTTACATATATTGAACATTACTTACTCGGCCTAAATCCTTGAACTGAACTGCAAATTCTGAGTAAAAACTTGTTTAAAGTCTCGCACTGGTACCATCACACCCTGCCTTTAAGGCAGTATGTATGCATCGCACTTCCCAAGTGCAGTAGGTGCGCTGCATACTGGTTTCACTGTGTAACAGATGCGATGGTCAGGGAAGGTTAACTTTACCTTCAGACTTTGGTTTTTTCCTCACTATTTTCAGTCCTATTCAGGATCATTGTGTTTATCTGAAAAAGCAAAATGATGGTAGCTATATTATATTGTTATTTAATGTAGATGAAATGCTTGTTGCAAGGTCTAACATGCATGAAATAAATGTGCTCAAAAGAAAATTGGCAAATTCATTTGCGATGAAGGATTTGGGAGCTGCAAAACAAATCCTTGGTATGAGAATAACTAGAAACCGGAAAAATCACAAATTAACATTGTCTCATAATGGGTACATACAAAAGGTGTTGAAAAGATTTAATATGCACAATGCAAAGCCAGTTAGTACACCTTTTGCTAGCTATTTCAAACTTAGTAAGGAAATGTTCCCAAAGACCTAAGAAGACATGGATTATATGTCTAAAGTTCCATATGCATCAGCAGTTGGAAGCTTAATGTATACAATGGTCTGCACAAGGGTTGATATTGCACATGCAATGGGAGTTGTAAGCAGGTACATGAACAATCTAGGAAAGGAACATTGGATGATAGTGAAATGGATTCTCAGATATTTGAAAGGTACCACAAATCAAGCATTATGCTTTGGTGGTTCAAAGATTTCTTTACAGGGATATCTTGATGTAGATATGGAAGGTGACAGAGATAACAGGAGGAGCACTACAGGATATGTATTTATTTTAGGTGGAATAGCTGTTAGTTGGGTTTCAAAAATCCAAAGTGTTGTTGCACTTTCAACAACAAAAGCAGAGTATGTTGTTACCACAAAGGCTAGTAAAGAAATGATTTGGTTACAAAGGTTTATGGGTGAATTGGGTAAGAAGCATGATATGGGCACGTTATACAGTGATAGCCAAAGTGCCATTCATCTTGCAAAGAACTCAACATTTCATTCCAGGACTAAACACATACAGCTCAAGTACCATTTCATACGATCAATGTTGGAAGATGGAGAGTTGAAGCTGGAAAAGAAACACACTAGCCAGAATCCTGTAGATATGTTAACAAAAGTTGTAACCACAGAGAAACTGAGAATATGCTCAGTTTCAATCGGTCTTCAAGGATGACGATGAAGATGAGAAACAATAAGGTCCAAAGAGGAGTCATTGTCCAGCAAATGAAGTAGCGGTGGAGTTGCTACAATCATTCTCCACGTGGAAGATTGTTGGATGTGGAGCATGTTTATTTAGAGGTCTTTGTTTTAGCTGGATGTATACCCCAGGAAGTTTGTACACCCCTCCACGCAGGGGGGTGCGGGGGGGACTTGGCCCCCCCGTGAGGGTTCGGGGGGAATGATCTCCCCCGGTTGGGGGGTCTGGGGGCTAGCAGTCCCTAGCGAGGGTTTTGGGGGCAACGCCCCCGAAGCTAAAAACAAATGTAAAATTGCCTTGTAAAAGTATAGTAATTTCTAGTCAATCTGGCCGTTCATTAGGCGGATGATCTGACAGTAGAACTTATGTTTAGTTTAGGGTTTTTTGCCCTAGAAGGCAACCCTCTCTTTGTATGAGGGCATTGTATTGAGGTTGTGTAATAGATGTGTATTCTCTGAGCGAGAAACAGAGAGGTGAGACTGTGAGAGAAAACAAAGGATATTACAACGAATCTGTTGTAGGTTGTTTCTCTTCATTTTGATGGATAATAGAAAGGAAGGACTAGCTGTTCGGGGTGGACGTAGCCCAAACTGGGTGAACCACATATATCTATGTCTGTCTGGTTTTATGCATTTTCTATGTTTGTATTTATGCAATATTCTATGTGTTCCATTGCTTTGTAATATATAATTTTCCAACAGTTTGCAGGTCTTATGCCTATATGGCTCCTCATCAACAACTACCTAGTTGCAGGGGTGGCGCACTTAGAGAATCCTCTTCATAACATAGGCATCTATTCAAATCAGAATATGTAGCTGATTTTTTCGACGTGGCTCCTCTCAAGGTCAGAAAGGAAATTTTACACTTGGAATCCAGAGATTTCGAGTATCATATATACTATTCTTATTCAAAGATTGTAGACAACAACGTCAAGTGTTGGAGGAGAATAATGCACTTCATTCATTCTATCACCCTGCACTGACAATTGGAAATGATACTTAGCATGGTAATTCACGAAAAGAAGGTGGAAAAATACAAGCTCTTTGCAGGTCAAGAGGAGATCAAGAGAATGCTGAGGGAAATTAGGTATAATTTGGATGATAACGTGGTCATATTGAATCGAGTGGAACTTTTTGTGGTCTCAAAATCAGATACTTACTCCAATGACCATCAGGATAAGGCTTCAGTCATCAATGCTCCCGTTCAGAACACTTCTCATGCAAACTTGTTTCCGCATTCGCAAATCATAATTTTGGACTAATAAGTCCACCATGCTATTTGAACTAGGCTTTACTGTTGGAGGGAACTTGATTTTTTTTGTAACCAATATTATGTTGTTTTGTCAGTATTGTTAGTGGTTTATGGTTGTATCCTACTTTACTTCAATTCTGGATTTTTGCATATCAAGCATCCAACATGGCTCAGTTGAAGCCTTAAGGAAAATATAGGTTCTTAGTAGACTATGTCATTGTTCCCAGCCTTTGTGCATTCTAGTAAGGTAGTCCCATCTTGCAATTTTTGCTTCCGATAGTTTCTAATATGTTTATGTTTATCCTGTAGGACTATCATGATCCTCTAGGTCAGTATTTTTCTAGTATGAAAGGTTCCCTATGTAACATCTTTTGCTATCAATAGAAATCAATTGAAGAAAAAAGAAAAAAAGAGACTATATATTATACTAGTTGAGATGAAGAGGGTTAATAATTCATGTTCATACTATTAAGGAGGTGTGTATATGTTGTATAATTAAAAATTGGTAATATTGCTATTAGTATAATATTAATAAATATTTATTAGAGGTTCAAGAAGAATAAGAAGATTAATAGTGGCGCGTTGAGTTAAAAGAAAGGGATTAAACAAAAGAAAGGAGGGGTGGGGTTGTTGGTTAACTTAAGGAGTTATTTTGTTGTGATAGGAGGAAAAATGATGGATAAAAGTTTCGAAGTGTGGTTTAATTTGAATTCATCTTCCCGACTAAAATTCTTAGGGTATTTTTCCATTTTGAGGACTTATCTGATGATGTACTAAGGGTGGAAGGAGGATGCTAGAATTTAACCCTCTTCATTTGTACTAGTATAATAGATAGTCATTATTAAACCTAATAATAATATCAAATTTAATTAATAATCTTGCATATCTCTTTATAATAATAATTTCTAATCCTATTATAATAATAACACCATTATATTTATAATATAACCTAACAATATTATTTTGTAGCCATAACTTTTGATGGGGAACTAGAAACCTCCCTAGATATATGCAACAACCCACAAGCCACACATATAAGAAACTCATAGCTCAACCTCAAACTGAGATGTCCAAAGACCACCAAAAACTGGAGTTCGGATCCTAGACTCCAATGGGACACCTATTCTTCTAGGCTTACTATGACAGGCTATGGATTTCATTTTCAAGGATTTGAACCTTGGTGAATAGGGAGTTAATGACTCGTCTTAACCATTGAATTTACCCTTATTTTACATATCCTAAGAATATTATTACAACCCCAACATTATTGCATCAAGAGGCACACTCCAATCCAGTATGGTTGAGTGTTGTAATGCATCTTTTGGTAAAATTTTTGACTCGGTCAAAATAAAATGAAAATATCCCTATGTTAAAATAAAAACAACCTTATGTTAAAATAAAAATAACCTCAAGCTAAAATAATAAAAATAAAAATTCTACATTATAATTATTGTTTTTTATTAATTTTTGTTGGGTAGTTAAGGTAAACTTGACTTGGTTAAGTTACCGATGGTTTTTGGTCTCCATGTTTATGAGAACCCATGGTATTGGCTAATAATATTCACGTGGAATATAAAATATTTAAAAGGGGAAATTAAACCAGCCTAGATCCATCTTAACTCTTTATTTACCAAGCACCTAGAGAGATCAAATCTCTTGAGATGCAATCCTCTTTTAGAATGAAAAGAGATTTGATCCCTCTCAACGCTTGGTATATATGGAGTTAAGATGGTCTAGGCTGGTAATAATAATACTGTTATTTTTCAATATTTCGTTCATCCTAATTGCCCCCCTTAGTTTTTAACCCTTGTTTAACTTAATATTAATATTATCATTCAATTTACTATAACTCTCCCTATATTATTATCATAATATTTTTCATAATTGCGTTGAGAGGCGCTCTCCATCCCAGTATGTAAGAGATGTTGTAATGTCTTGTCTTGTTAAACATTCTTGGTCAAATTGCATAAAAATAAAAATAAATTTAAAGAAAATAATAATTATAATAGCAATTATAATTAATTAATAAGTAAACCAACCTAGATCCATCCCAACTCTGGATCTACCAAGTTCCCAAAAGAAATTTGATCCCTCTCGACAATTGGTAGATTCGGAGTTAAGATGAATCTAGGTTTGTATTAATTTAGACCTTAATTATAACTACTTTATTACCTCATTAATATTAAATAACCTTTCTAATTAAAATTACAAAGCAAATATTGATATCAAATTTTCTAATTACTAATTGTTTAAGAAGTATATCCCTTCTTTATATCATTCATATGATAATATTATGAACATCAATCACTAACCCTCTTAACCGAAAATTTACATATGTATTACATAAAATATATAATCATGTTTAATATCTACCTAGTTATATTAAATTTAATAATAATAACCTTTTATCTCATTGTTGGGCGCAACCCAACTTGGTCCATTTTTGGTCAAAGACTCCGCATTTTCAGGAACGAAGCACGCGGAGTCCGCAAAGTTATATTTACTGCGTGATGTTTAGGGGATTTGGGGCGGGGCATAACCCCTCTTTTTGTAATGGGCATTCGGTGTTAGTTCATTGTTTTTTTGGATCCATGGTATGTGGACCATGGTCTTGTAGTAATAAAATCTATATAAGGAGATGTAATACTTCGTCGAGAATAGTAGTATAGTAAGGAATTCATAGATGAATCATTGATATCTTTTGTATTTTTGGCTTTAGGAGAAGGCTCCGCAACTGAGTGCGCGGAGGCCTTGAGAGTCTGCAACTGAGTGCACAAACCACTTGTAACTGGGTGTGCAGGTCGAAGAAGTTATATGTATTGAAAATCTATCTTAATAAAAGAAGAAGAAGTTTCGGCAAAAGCTTATGTATCTACGTTTATTATTTCTGTTTGTACATATTATTATGCATGATTTTTACTAAATTATGTGAAAGAACACATGTTATACTATTTTCTAATATGTTTATGCGGTAAGTGAAAATCTCAGAAGTAAATCATCAGTGTGAAGTTATTTATGCATGTGAAGTTGTAGATAGGTCTAAGACTTAAGTAAACACTTTTGGTTGCAGAAACCTAGTTTTGCAACCTCCCATAAACGCTTCAGGTGAGACTGTGATATGATTTCTGGTTGTTCCCAAAAGGGCTAGTGGTTGAGGGTTTTATTGGTGCGTATTACACTTTCAACTTGGGTCCAGGCCCCTTGAGCCAAAAAATGGTTCCATTACCGAGACCGAGATCTGTTTGAGGGATATGTTTTTTCGTCCATCGAAGAAGGAAATCCAGGAGTGGGTTGAACAAAAACAGCGAGAATTTGCAGTTCAGGAAAACAAAAATCATCGATTGTTTACTGAAATATGGTTGTAGAAGTATATCTTCGAAGAGTAGTACAGAATATTCTTTGGTTCATTTCACATTGAACTGTATGATTGGGTATCAAAGTTGACTGAGCACAAGACTTGTTTTAAGGGAGATGAACATAAGGAGTCAAATCCTGTATTGATACATCGACTCAAGTATGTCAATAACATGATCTCAAGGGTTGTTCATTTATGGATCGATAACATTTTTGGAGGATTTATCATCGAATTCACAATAGACTCGAATATATCTTATAATGGAGATGAGAAAAGATTTTCAAGGGTCCGCGAGGTAAGTACCTGAACTCTTTGAAGCTGTGGATTAAAATGATTTTATGTGAAAAGGGCATACTACAAATGTAGTTAGATTAATCTTTAGGTGAAGAGGGAATACGTCTGAACCAGGATCTACGTGAAATGCGAAGCTATATAGAGTAGAGCATGGACCAAAGAACTTTATTGAGATTGACTATAGTCCCTTGTTAGATGGGTCTGAGAGTGAACATTTAGTAAGTAAACCCGCAATCCCGCGGTATTCCCCCCTCCCATCCTGAACACACGTCGAAGTTAGGAGTTGAGAAAGATGAGGGCATCTTTGGGATTCCCCATCTATCTACTCCCCTTACCCCCCATCCCCCTCCCCACAATTCCCCTACTCCCTCTTCTCCTCCCCACAATTCCCCTACATCACCTTCCCCTCACCCTCCCCCTAACCCCACAAGAAGAAAAATGACCGATGAAATTAAAATATCTATCTTAAAAGGGCTTGGATAAGAGGATCCTGACTGGTTTTGGTTTGTAGCTAATGCAGTATGGAAAGTGAGACAGATCACTGATGGAGATGTAAAGAAAACACAACTCATCACAATGTTACGAGAAAGAGCACTGACATGGTACATGAAGTACTATGTGACTAACCCAACTTCTTCATTGGATGATATTAAGAAAGAGATGGTATCATAATTCAAGAAGCCGAAGTGAGAATCACAGTGCATTACGGAGCTGAAGGAGATCAAACAGTTGGTTACTGAGTCCGTTTAGGAGTTGGATCAACAATTCAAGGTATTAATGGGATAAGTAAGCTTTAAAATACCTCCAGAAAAACATAAGGAGTGGTTTATAGTCGCATTACGGCCACATATTAGGTTACCCTTGACGCAGTAGAAGATCACAACTCAAGCTGAAGCATTGGAGATTCCGATGACGCTGGAAGCTTTGCTTATCGTAGATACTCATGCAGGAGTACAACAGATTTAGAGATGGCTAGCAAATTTGACCTTGGAATTGCAAGATCTCAAGAAATCTAAAGAGACCAGATCAGAAATATGGTGCACAAAATGCAACGCATAGGGCCATTATAAGGATCAATTCCCTGTGTTCAGAGATTACTTGGCAAGTGGAGCATCTAATCCAGTGAACCAAGGATCCAATTTGTTGTGCAATATTTGTAGAATGAGAGGCCAACATTGCTATGAAGATTGTTATTTATTACAAAAGTACATAGAGACCCCAACTAGCTGTTTTGCAACTTTTGTAAATCAATAGGCCATGGTGAAAGATATTGTCAAATTTATGAGTTAATGATGGAGTGCACTGCTGGTGCTTATAGACTGCAAGTTGAGGGGCATGCACATGAGGAGTCAGACCAACATGTTGGTCGAGGAGGTTTCCAAGGACAAGGAGGAGGAGTTGGTCGAGGATGCGGCTAGATTATCTGTTATAAATGTGGATAGGTAGGACACTTCATAAGGGATTGTCAGAACCCTATGAAAACCTGCAGTTGTTGTAAGTCTTTGGGACACGTAATAAAAAAATGTCCAGTCCTTATCGTAAAGATGCAGGAGAAAAGGAAACAGGAGCCTGCAACAAATCTTCAAATGATGAATGCTGAGCCAAGGGAGGATCAACTCCGCATTGACATTGTAATAAGAAGTAAAGTTGCGACTGGAAATGATAAAGCCGATGGGAAAAAGGAAGTTGAAGCTACACGGGTAAGAAAAACTACTGAAAAATCCCCTGTGTTTGATATTCACAAGGAAAGCAAGTATTCATGGAGGTGAGGCAAATATTTATGGATAATGGGGCTTCGACCTCTATTGCACAACCAACACAAAAGAATAACTGTGAAATAGTACCAGCTGCGACACAAGATGTGGATCCAACTATTTTAAAGTCTTTTCTACATACTTGCATGAAGTTGTTCAGAAACTAGAAAGTTATGGAGGGATTGCAGGAATTGATAAACTCTTGTGCTTCTAAGGAAGTTCCACAAAGCGAGATGCACATAGTAAACAACCTACATTGAGACAAGAAGAGGTCTGGAAAATAAATGAGGCTTACTGCACAAATTGGAGAATATGACATGGATCAGGTTATCCTGGATCTAGGATCTGATGCCAACGTCTTACTGAAGCAGAATTGGGAATTGATGGGTAACCCAAAGTTGCAATGATCACCAATCCAGCTGAAAATGGACAACCAACAGAAGCTTGTTCCTCTAGGAAGGTTGTTAGGTATCATGGTAGACATTGAAGGAGTGCACATTACTACTGAATTTGAAGTGATCGAAATTGTGTATGATAGTAATCCCTATCCTGCATTGCTTAGATTGGATTGGGATTTTTCTAACATGGCTATAATTAACTTAAAGAAAAGGCAAATGATATTTGAAAGAAACAATGTGAGAGTCATTGTTCCATTAGATCCATCAGAGGGAGTAAGGTATACTAAACCTGTTAAAGAGGAGTACATCACAGATGACATCGAAAACATTTACCAAATAACAAAAAAAGGAGAAGAATCGATCAACCCTACTACAGATGGAAAATTGGGTTGGGAGAAAGACAGTTCTTGCACTTTAGATTCAAAAGAGGAATTAGAAAACTAGAAAAATAGCTTACATGAAGTGTCTACAAGGCAATGTGCAAGGATCACTAAAGTAGTGCATGTATGACAACAAAGGTATGTGATTTACCTCTCTTTATGATGGTTTGGGTAATGGAGATACTTTATTTAGAGATTATGAAAGACAGGTGCTAGAATATTAGAGAGTGTTAGGTTTGGATTTAGCCCTAAGATCTATGCCTACTAGCTGGTGGGGTACACATAAAAAGAATATGGGATATTTGCAACAATGTCGAAGATTGATGTGGGTAAGGTCTGGTCAAATAGAAACAGAACTAGTAGGCAAGTATGGTGGTCAAAATGATCCTAGAGAACACATAAAACTCTGTATGACAACATGGAAAGAAATCCGCGAGAAGAATGGGTGCATGGCGTCATCCATGCCTTGGAGATAATTCCTTAGAATTGGTATTTGGAAACATAACTATGACATGGTACTGCAAGTTGGGGATAGATGGTTGATGGATTTATAATGACATTTAGTTTTGAATATGGTTGTCCAGATATAGATGCAACCCTTTAGATAATTAAGAGAAGATTTTTGAAAATGAAGTTCCATGTACATAGCAACCTGATTCCGCTGCACAGTTACAAAATGTAATAGGATGTTACAATATCACTGCAGAAGAGGAGGAAGATCCTCGGAATATCAACATCACAGAATCTGAAGGTCACCGCAAAGTGAATGGACATGAAATAGAGATGCCTGATATAACGAAGCCACTAAAGATGAAGAGGGTGAATACTGGATTAGAGGATGAGCCGACGTTTGCAACGATAGGATATTACTGGGATGAAGACATAGTTAGCAAGATAATAGATCTTTTGCATGAGTACCAGGATTTGTTTCCCACTAAGTTCTCAGATATGAATGGCATGGTAGGAGACTTGGGAGTTAAGAATATTCCTATGAAACCTGACATGAAGCCTGTCAAGCAAAGACCTTATAGACTGAATCCAAAATATAATGAAAAGGTGAAGGAAGAATTAGACAAGATGATAGTAGCTGGGATCATCGAACTTATCGAAGAGTCTGAATGGGTAAGTCCCATGGTGGTTTAGGAAAAGAAGGAAAAAGGGTAAATAAGAATTTGTGTGGACTTGAGAATATTGAATGATGCAGGTATGCATGACCCCTTCCCTACACCATTTACAGATGAAGTATTAGACAATGTAGGAGGACAGGAGGTTTATTCTTTCACAGATGGCTTTTTGGGGTACTATCAGATCAGAATTGTGCTAGAAGATAGACATAAGACAACCTTTTCTTCAGAATGGGGTTCTTACCAGTACACAGTGATGCCTTTTGGTTTGAAGAATGCTCCTACCATCTTTTCTAGAGTTGTAGTTGTAGCCTTCAAAGAATATATACACAAACTTTTGGACGTTTACTTTTACAATTGGACTGTCTTTGGGATGTTGAAGAAGCATGTGGTGAGATTGAGGTTGATACTGGATACATGTAGACAATACTAGATATCATTGAACTTGAAAACGTGTATATTCTGTGCACCATTTGGTATATTGTTGGGACATGTAGTTTGTAAGCAGGGACTAATGGTGGATCCAGTGAAGATCACAGTTATTGTGAACTTTAGCACAAAAAATAGTAAGACAACTGCACACGACACTAGGACACACTGCTATTATAGAAAGCTTATAAAGGGGTATGTGCAGATAACTATGCCGATGGATAAATTTTTGAAGAAAGATGTGACTTTTGAGTGGAGCAAAGAGTGCTAGAAAAGTTTGGATGTATTGAAAGAGAAGATGGGACTGTGACTATTCTGGTTTTCCAAGAGTGGAATAAGGAGTTTCATGTGCACGTTGGTGCATCTTGCATAACATTGAGTACTAGTGCATCAGGAGTAGGAGAAATTGATACCCAACAACATTTGCAAGAGGAAAACTCTCCAAGGCATAGAAGAACTATATAAAAACATAAAGAGAGGGGTTAGCTATGGTATATGCATTACAAAAGTTCAAGCACTATATATTGGGAGCGCATTTCAAGATGTTTACCGATCACTCTACACTAAAATATTTTATGAATAAGCCTGTTTTAGGAGGAAAAATCTTTCGATGGTTGTTATTGTTCTAGGAATATGACTTCGAGGTTGTAGTGAAGCCAGGAAGATTGAATGTTGGGCCTGATCATCTATCAAGGGTAGAGACAGGAGAAGAACCCACAGGTATTGAAGATAACTTGCCCGTGCCATAGTTATTCACAATTAGAGTCCCATCTGATCACTTCATGGATATTATTCAGTTTCTAGCTACATGAATGGCACCCGCAGAGTACATTGTGAAGCAAAAGAAGGAATTGGTAGTCAGAGCAGCTGATTTCTTGTTGATTGTTGGACACTTGTACAAAATGGGGCCAAATGAAATACTATGCAGATACGTCCCTAAACACGAAACATAGATAATTTTGATGGAAGCTCATGGAGGAGTTGCAGGTGAACATTATGCAGGAAAGACCACCGCGCAAAAAATCTTGAGAGACGGGTTACGGTGGCCCATAATACATAAGGATGCAAAAGAATTCTGCCAAGCATGAGATGTATGTCAAAGAATAGAGAAGACATCTAGGAGAGATGAGATGCCACTGGTACCATAGGTAAATTTGTAGGCTTTTGAAAAATGGGTTGTTGACTTTGTTGGACCTATCATTCCACCAGGGAAAAGGACTGGTGTAAGGTATATAATCACTGCAACTGATTATTTGACAAGATGGGACGAAGCACAACCAGTGAAGGATTGTAGCACAAAAAATGATGCGAAGGCTATCTTTGAATATATATTGTTCAGATTTGGCTGCCCAAAGATTCTGATGAGTGACCAGAGGACACACTTCTTGAATAAGACCCTTGAAGCATCAATTGAGGATGTTAGGTCCCTATGCTACTAGTGTAACCTCTTATTGTTATTAGTGCAACCCCCTTATTCTATCGTTGTGCCCATGTAGTCCCCATATTGTTATTATTGTGCCCCATAGAAGCCCACTTTTGTTATTGTTGCGCCTTTACATTATTATTGTTATGTCAGCTCTGATTATATTATGGCCCCTTAGACTCCTCTATATAGAAAAGAGGTCATGTCATTTGTATCATCAAAGAATTGTTCATTTGTGTAATGTAAAGGAGGTTGCCCCCTCGAATAGGCTAATTTCTAAGTCGTTGAACTATCTTTTCTATATTTTTGTGAGCTGGTTTCATAACATTTGGTATCAAAGCTTTGGAATCCAGGGTTTCACTGCTCCAAACAGGTCATCGTGAAATTATCGCTATAAATGTTTTCGTCGATGTTTCAGAAGCTAAAACAAAAACCCATTTGAGACGAAATCTCTCTGAACGTCGGGTCCACATTTCAGATCTTGTCTCAATATATGTGCATAGATATCATCTGAGGAATTTGGGGTTTTTACAAGCCTTAGAATTCCATCTCAAACAGGTCATTGTGGAATTTTCGCTATAATTGTCTTTAGACAAAGTTTCAGACTCTGAAATTAAACCCCATTTGATAAGAAATCTTGGTGAAGCTCGGGCTCAAATTTCAGATCCTGTTTTGCTATATTTTTAGAGATATAGTAGAAGACATTTAGGGTTTTTGCAAGCTCTCGAATTACATTCAAAACAGGTGACCTGGGGAAAAACGTCATAACTTTCGCTTTGAGCATCATGATGAAATTTGGTAAGAAGCTACATAAAAAGGACATACTCTACTCTTTACTGTATTGTTTTCAAGTCCAAAGCTCGAAACAGTAACACGTGGAACTTCGTACAATTTTGCTCTACTCAAAAAGTATATAAGAAGGCCATCTTGGAAGGTTGGGCATAACTCTTTCTTAGAGAATCCAATTTATATAAGACTGGTGGAATTGGAAAGAGGACACAAAGGGCTACTGTAGTTTGAAATTTCATACCTTGGAGATATGAAATTACAAAGTTATAGTTGTTTCAAGGTCAAGCTCTTAAAATAAATAAACAACAATATGAGGAAGTTTGATGGCAAGGATCCAGTAAATTGGATACTACAGATGGAGCAATATTTTGATCTACATGGTGTACCAATGTTACAAAAGGTACATATTGCATCTTTATATTTAGAACCAAATCAATTTTTATGGTATAAATGGATTTTTTCTCATAAAGCACTTGTCACTTGGTCAATTTTCGCGGAAGAAATGATAGCACATTATGAGGATACAAAGAATAACACCTTCTTTATCCAATTGATAAATCTCAAACAAAAGGGTTCAATGGAAGAGCACATTTAGGACTTCCAAAAATTGAATATAAGGGTAGATGATATTCCAGAGAAGCAAAGGATTGATTTCTTCATAGGGACTTTAAAGGATAACACTTAATGTGAGGTTCATCTTTGGGAACCTGATTCATTGGAGAAGGCATTCAGGTTGGCAAGAAAAATTGAAAGTGGAATTATGGAAACAAGGAATTATACCACTAACAACTAGAAATATGGAAGTTTTTTTCTCCTAGCCTTCCACAACCTACAAGGTTTACACAACAAAAATTGGAAGAGAAAAGATAAAAAGGGCTTTGTTACAGTTGTGATAGCAAATACACTAAAGGTCATAAGTGTGCTGAGAAGAAATTATTTTACATAGATTGTGAAGAGGACGAAGAAAAGGATCAAGAAATGTCAAAAGAAGAGGTTATACACCAGGAACCAACCCCAGAGAAAGAAGAAATGAATCCGACCATATCATGTAAAGCATTGGCAAGAATTACCACCCCTCAAACTCTCAAGATAAAAGGATATATCAAGAAGAAAAAGGTTCAAAAAGTGAAAGGTCACATAGAGCATCAAGAAATGAATCCAACAATATCTTGTAATGCATTGGTTGGAATTACCACTCCTCAAACTATCAAGGTAGAAGGACATATCAAGAAGAAAAAGGTAATAGTGTTGATTGATTCGGGCAGTACCCATTATTTTATTCATTGTAAGATAGCCAAGGAATTGAATTGCTTCCTATATCTAGCACCAGAGTGTCAAGTGATAGTTGGAAGTGGAGGAACCATAAATTTCTCTGGAAAGTGCCATAATATCAAGCTATCCATGGGATAATATGTATTGAATAGCCCAATGCTTTCCATTCCAATGTGTGGTGCTAATGTTGTACTAGGAGTCCAATGGCTACAATTCTTGGGTACACTAGCTTTTAATTTTCAATAACTTTTAATGAAATTTTCCTCAGAAGGAAAGGAAGTTGAATTAAGAGGTATCACAGGGAAATTGGGAAAGATAATCATCTCTAACAGAATGAAAAAGATTCTAAAGAAAGAAAAAAGAGGTGTAATTTCACAATTATGTTCGCTAGAGGTTCCCACATCGAAATCATCTATTTCTCTAGATCCCCAAAAAGGCTTGGACAATCATTCCAAGATATTTGAGACTTCCAAAGGCCTCCCACTTATTCGTGATCATGATTATGCTATTCATTTGATTCCAGGAAGTGTTCCTCCAAACATCAGACCTTACCTAATGAGAAGGCACTTAAAGGTAAAAATGGATCATGATAGTCTTAAATACTTTTTATAAAAAATATTATCTTTAGAAGAACAACACAAATGGGTCACAAAGATGTTGGGTTATGACTTTGAAATCATCTACAAAAAAGGGGAGCAAAATGTTGTTGTAGATGCACTCTCAAGAAAGGATGAGGATGTGGAAGCATCGTTTTGTGCCATTTCTATTATCCAAATATATTGGATAAATGAATCAAAGGATGAATCGAACAATGATGAAGAAGTGTGGGCACTCATTCAAAAGTTGCAAAAGATCCCAGTTCAAACAATATTTCCAGAACTTGACGAAGAAGGAAAATTCATATTGGAACCTGAAGTAGTCACAGAATTGAGAAATCGACAGCTACGAAACTGATCAATTTCAAAGTATCTCATAAGGTGGAAGAACTTACCCACTGAAGATTCCACATGGGAGGAAGAGAATTTTATACAGAAGCGTCCAGAGCTACTTAAGCGTTGAGGACAAAACTTTTTGAAGGAGAGGGGCATGTTAGGTCCCTATACTATTAGTGTAACCCCTTATTATTATTAGTGCAACCCCCTTATTCTATTGTTGTGCCCATCTAGTCCCCATATTGTTATTATTGTGCCCCATAAAAGCCCAATATTGTTATTGTTGTGCCTTTACATTATTATTGTTATGTCGGCTCTGATTATATTATGGCCCCTTAGACTCCTATATATAGAAAGGAGGTCTTGTCATTTGTATCATCAAAGAATTTTTCATTTGTGTAATGTAAAGGAGGTTGCCCCCTGAAGAGGCTGATTTCTAAGTTGTTGATCTATATTTTCTATCTTTTTGTGAGCTGGTCTCATAACAAAGCAATTCCAAGTGTACCACAAGAAGAACACTCCTTATCATCCTCAGAGAAATGGAATAGTGGAAGATTTCAATAATATTTTGGAGAATGCCTTGACAAGGGTATGCAATGTGAAGATAGATGACTGGGATCTGAGGATTGTAACAGTGTTGTGGGCATACAGGACAACATGCAAGAAATTGACAGACTGACACCTTTTAGGTTGATATATGGACAAGAGGTAATTATGCCTATGGAGTACATTGTCAAAAGTTTGAGGATTGAAACGTTCTTAGATATGGAAGATCTTGACATTATGAAGGAAAGGATGTTGAAGTTACTGGCTCTAGAAGAAGACAAGTTCATAGAAGGGTTCCATCAGCAAGGGATAAGGTCTGACATGACAAGCACATCAAGAAGAAGACATTCAAGGAAGGAGATATTGTACTATTATATGACATCAAATTCGCGAAGTTCCCAGGAAAATTTAAAACACATTGGTTAGGGCCATATATCATCAAGGAAATCTATGAAAGTGGTGCAGTTCATCTTGCAAAGTTAAATGGTCAGCTGAATGGTAGCAAATTGAAAGTATACATGGACAATTTTGTCCCTAGAAATTCACACTGAAAAATGAAGGGAAGAAAGCCTTAGTGCCACCTACAGTAGAAAGTGGGCATGTGACTATAAACTACTCTGCAAAAAGGGACTTTGCTGAAGGAAGATTACTGCACGACACTCAAAGTATGACGAAGTCCATAGGAACAGTGACGAAGAAAGGATAACTGCACCACAAGGGAAGGTTCATCAAAGTTGGCCGGAAATATGACAGTTGGAAGGAAAAAGATATAGTTAAAAGGAAGTTTCTATTAAAGGGCGCGGGAGAAACACATTTATGAAGCACAACTAGATGAATCTAGCACCATACCTACATTAAATGAGTAAGATCTTATCAAATCATGGGGTTGGAAATTCAAATTCGTTATAAAGACCATATCTTGCGCCACATTTTACACTTTGTTGTCTGGAGAATTCAGTTTGAGAAGTGGAGTCACAAGGTTGGAGCCACACGGATGGGTTGCAGGGTTGCAGAGAGCAGGCCTGTTAAATATGATACTTGTGTCACACTTCGGTAGAAGCACATCCAATACAACATGTGTGCAACAACTTCTCGCTTTAGTACATGATGGATGCCTATGGATGGGGACACAGATATCAATCAACAACATGTTGATCAGAAGAATCACAAGATTTCTTCATCAAGGAAAATACCCCACAGAAGAGTTTGTGGGCAATAATCAAGACAAGGCAATGACACAGATGATGAAGGATAAGTTCATAATTGTCAAGAATTCATGTGGATACGATATCAGCTCTATTAGTAACCAAGGGGTGCTCTTCGATGCACACATCTTAGTAGGGAAGATCATGTGGAAGGTCAAAGCAAATGAGGTCCCTGCAGTTGTGGTTTCATTGGTTGCGTAGTGCAATGTTGAGGTCTAGTTTAACTAGGACGCCTATTTGTGTAAAGAGTTTTTGGAAGACTACAAGGAGGTTCAGGAGGAAGGGAAGATGTTTCATTATGTGTGGTTAATCATCATAATTGCGTTAATTGCATGGAAGGAGCTGAAGGAGTCGCAGTTTCCTCCTATCGAACCAAATGTTTTTGAAGCAACGAAGTATGCCTCCCTTTGGTATACTAAGGAGTCGTCGTGTGCGATGGAAAATACGATTTTCTTCATAATACTATTGATGGATTTACACGTGGTGGTGAATCAACACCCAAGGCTTTCACTTAATCTGTATAGGCAATACTACAACATTGCGGACTTTAAAGCAGACTTCCATCGAGTCTATGTGAAGGCAAGGAAGGACCCGACAAGGACATGGCACCCATTTCCATATTTAGCGACTGAGGATGACTTACTGGCAATAGTACAACATTGGTTAGTAGAGTGGATGACTCCACCCAACAAAGATGTTGGAACAGAGAAGGGTACTCCACAAGATGTAGGTCCGAGTGGAAAGGATATATAAAAAGAACAAGGAACATAAGAGACAGAGCCAGAACAAGAACATGGTACTCAAGAACCCCTCAACAATGAAGGAGTATTAGAGGAGTCACCATTCATCATTAAAAATAGGGTACCTACAAAAACCACAACAGACATGAGGAAAAAACAGAAGGTGGACAAATCTAGGGGTGCTATACCACTTGTCCTCGCTGATGGGGACATCGATGAAATCGAGGAAAAGGTCTAGGAGGTAACAACAAAAACTTGGTACATAATTGATGATTGTTATAGAATGGTCTTGGATGAGGTTCAGCAAGGCATCACACAATTAATGACACTACCACATACAATGAGAAAATTAGAGCAAACAATTCAACTACTGCAGGTAGAGCGACAAATAAAGACAACATCCAATGTTAGGATTTTAAGGGTTCCAGCTGGAGCACTACAGTTCGAATCACCAGAGGACAGGGAATGAGCTAAAGCCTAGAGCAGCATCAACATGAACATTGTTGCATTGCAGATTCAGGTACTGCATGAATTCCACTGGAGTATAACAAATGAGCTGCAGGAGCAGGAACAACGAAATTCGCTATGGACCAGTTAGGTGGAAAAGGAGAAAGATTTGATAAAAAAGGAGCTGGAGCAGTTAGCTAAGCAAAGAGATGAGGTATGGAAGCAACAAAAATAATTGGAAAAATCCATTATAGACACTTTTAGCACAACTCTGGACGTGAAGGTTCGTGAAGAGGAGCCACCAGTAGAGAAGGTTGCGAAGCTCGCCCTCGCAATAAAAGAATCAAAGAATACAATCATGAAGATGAAATTTGTTTATGAAGTGTAGATTTTGGAGTTGAAAATAAGACTATAACCAACCATGCGACCAGAAGTACGGGGGCAGAGGGAGAAGGACTTAGAATCAACCTTGAAAGGCATCTTTGACACAGTGGCAGACTGTGGAAAATTATTAGTTGACACTATGCAAATTTGGACCTCACTGCAAGAGGATATAATCATTTAGAAGATAGAGGAGGAGATACAGGTGAAGTAGAAGTAGCCGGAAGAGATCTTAGCAACTGCGAAGACCCTACCAGTCTTGCAGAGGCTTTCCAGTATTACTGAAGGAAAGACCTCTAGAAATAGATAGAAGATCTTCAGAGGAACGAGAAGATCTTGCAAGCGAGGATTCAACCGTGGCAGGATGAGGCCCTCCAACTTTCGCAAGTAGTGGATGGAAGGCTCAAGCAGTTAAAGGAAAGGGAGAAATAAATACTATAGAAGATTGTTGGTCCAACTACAGAGGCATTGCTAGAAGAGGTTCGCTAAGATGAGAAACAAGTAGGAAAAATAGTCTAGCAGTACAACATAGTCTACAATGGTATTTAAGTGAAGATCAAGGGCATCGTAGTTGAATGACTTGAGATAAGTCACATGTGAGTGTTGGGGACCTGTTGGGTGCAACCCAACTTGGTCCAGTTTTGGTCAAAGACTCCGCATTTTGAGGAGCAGAGCATGCAGAGTCCATGAAGTTATATTTACTGCGCGATGTTTAGGGGATTTGGGGTGGGTCAAAGCCCCTCATTTTGTAACGAGTATTGGGTGTTAGTTCATTGTTTTTTCGGATCCATGGTGTGTGGACCATGGTCTTGTAGTAATGAAATCTATATAAGGAGATGTAATACTTCGTCGAGAATAGTAGTATAGTAAGGAAGTCATAGATGAATCATTGATATCTTCTGTATTTTAGGCTTTAGGAGAAATATCTACAGTTGAGTGCGCCCTTGAAGAGTATGCAGTTGAGTGCGCAGACCACTTGCAGCTGGGTGCGTAGGTCGAAGAAGTTGTACATATTGAAAATATATCTTTATAAAAGAAGAAGAAGTTTTGACAAAAGCTTATGTATCTATGTTTGTACATATTGTTATGCATGCTTTTTACTGAATTATGTGAAAGGACACATGTTATACTATTTTCTGATATGTTTATGCGATAAGTGGAAATCTGGGAAGTAAATCATCAAAGCGAAGTTATTTATGCATGTGAAGTTGTAGATAGGTCTAAGACTGAAGTAAACAAACGGGCACCATAGCGCGCATATCCCTCTGGTTGCAGAAACCTGGTTCTACAACCTCCCATAATCGCTTGGGGTGAGAATGCGATCTGCTTGGAAGTCATTGCCGAAAGGGCCAGTGGTTGAGGGTTTTTTCGGTGCGCAGTACACTTTGAACCTGGGTCCAAACCCCTTGATCCAACACTCATTATAATAATAACTTCTACATTTATTTTTTACTTTTTTAGTAACCAGAGGAATTGGAAACTGGGTCAGGCTCATACTTGCATAACAAAGGATCAATTTCGATCGCTACCACTATACTTATGAGGCCTACAAACTGTCCCCCTCCCTGTAGGTCGATTACTTCTAAGGGATTTTAACCTTGGATCTCTTATTTTACACAATACTTCATATCACGATGATTACCAACCAAGCTGCACCCTAAGACAACTTCCCCATCTTATTATTATAATAGAAACATCACATAATATTACAATTAATAACAATATAAAATTAATATTATCATAACTTATTAAACACCTTAATTTAACCTAACCTATTAAACATATTAATAATTAAAAATCTTTAAATACAATATAGTTCAAAAATATAAGTTATAATTATAAAAAAATGCAGTTGACTATGGAACAACGATAATAATTAACCCTAACAATAATACATCATTAATATGATATTATTAATCTAAAAATACCAAACATCCTTTAAATAATAAACATTAGTTACATTAGCCCATGAGGCATAGAGTAAACGGTGACAAGGTGTTATGTTAAGGCACTCCTTGGTGAAAAGGTTATCAGTTTGAAACTTTGTGGATAAAAATCCAGCCATGTTAAGGGATGGTTTTACCCAACCCAATTGCGTTCCCAAGTGATTTTGATGACTTAGATGCCCTTGGGTTGCGACTACTCAAGCCATAGGTTAGGCGTGCTAGTCATCTTAGGACTCACATAACCTAGCAAAAAGAAAATATCGCATTAGTTGACTTAAATTTTTTTAAACATTATTAATAATAAAAATAACAAACATTCTTCAAATAATCAAAATTAGTTAACTAAAATGTTTAGTTCTTCTATTCACGTAATAGATTATTCTTTAATATTATTATCATTTAATAGTTCTTACATTTAATTTTTTTTCATTTAATAATCCCTTAATTCCTAATTAGTTTCCCCTCTGGTCAATTTTCCCCTTTGATTCTCCTGGTAAAAAGCCCTCTTATTATTGAGCCTTCTATTGAAGCCCCAAAAATCGGGTCTACAACAAGGGGGATACCCACCCGGTCCGGACCTTGGTTGGCAGCTCCTTTTTCGTTTGGTATGGTGGGTCAGACTGGGGATATGGGACCAGTTTCCCAATTTATGAGTGTGTGTGTGTAGAATTTGATATTTCTGATCTAACAGTTCCTAATTAAGATGCTCTAATTCTAACTTTAATCTAATGACATGCAATTGTATTCTAAGAAAACAGAAATATCTAAGTCTATACTAGCCCGATATGTAATCTTTCTGCTATGCGATCTAAAATGATTTCAAATAATAATCGGTAATAAAGATCATTCAACTGTTATAAGAAAAGAATCCAATATAGATAAACCACTTCGCATAAAATGTTAGACGAAACAGTTGTGAAAAACATATCACACAGTAAGCTACTCATACATTAAGCATAAATAAATAGCTATCGCCGTACAAAAGTGCCAAATGATAACTTAGGCATTCACGCATTAATATATAAACAACTGAACTTGAATATCACTTTAATACAAGAGATAGAAACAGTTAAGAGATAGAAGTACCATTTATAACTAGTTCTACTCATGAGCTTCAAGCGATAACGATTTATCTCTTCTTAATCCAACATCCACTAAGAGTACAGAAGTGCAACATTAGTAGTAGATATTAAATGCAAAAATCAATAAATCCTGTTCCATTCATTCATCAAAACCTCCTCGGAGGGTACAAAAGTGCATGTTCTGAGGACAAGTTTTTGATCAATTTCTAGACCCCTCTCTAGATGCATGAGAAGGGTTTAAATACTAATAATTACATCTAAAAATAACTTATTTACAAAAATATAGGATACAGTTTAAATGAACGTCCTTTCTCTAGGAAAAAATAAAGCAAAACTATTTCTAAAATTAAATCTAAAACTAACATCTAACTATTTTTGTATCTGCTCCTTAAAGTCACAAGCATTCAACATTTGCTTGAGAAGAGTCGGTTGACCGACTTTAGCCTTTAATTGCCCTGTGAAAACGGAATCAGCAAGAGCTGATGCCACCTTTTCGGCAGAATTGATGAGGCTTTTGAGAGTCATATAATGGATTTTTATCTTTAACGCACTTTTTCCGACTTTCTGGGGCTTACAGGTAGCTGAGCAATTAGAAGCTTTCCATTTCGAGAAGTTTTACCCAGCGATGCACGAATAATGTGGGCTAGTAATAGCCTTCGCGTAAGATTTTATGTGCAGTAGCATCTCCAGCATAGTGTCCGCCTGCTGGCCCATCATGGAGTTCTTGCAAAACTTTTTTAGCTTCAGATTCCTCAAGACATCTAAGAAGAACAAAATCATAATTTATTCTAAAAAGAACATCGTTCAGGAGCTGATATTGTTTAGCTTTCAACCTTAGAGCTCTTTTCTTGGTATGATCGAGATGTGAAGGAGCATATCCATTCTTTAGATAATAAATGATATCAACATATAATGACTCATTATCGTTTAGGCTTACCTCATACATTTGTATGTTTGCAGATGGAATTTCAGATATAAGCGATGCTTCGGCAAGCATTTTGCAAAAGCCTTGACCTTTTACAATACTTGCTGGTTTGATTTCTACATCATATTCCTGTAAGGCAGTAACCCAATTGGCTCTTTTCTCACCCACTTCTTTTTGTACTAACAGATTCCTTACCGCTGGAAACGGTACAATGATTTTTGTATGGGTTTTGAGTAGAAAGGGTCTGAAGTATTTGATTGCTTTGAAAACAAAATAATCTTGTTTCTCCACATCTGAATAATTTAATTCAGCCCCCTGTAAATTTGAACTGAAGAAAGCGATTGAAGCTTCTGCTTTCTCTTGATTAGCTTGAGTGAGTGTCGCAGCATATGATCTGTCAGATGCAAATGTATATAAAATAAAAGGCTCTGAAAAATTTAGAGTTGCTAAAGATGGAGAATTAACAATTACTTGTTTGATCAGATTGAATGCCTCATATTCGTCTTGGCCCCATTTGAAGATTGAGTTCTTTTTTATCATTGCTTGTAAAGAAGACACGATTCTTGAAAAATCTAGAACAAATCTCTTTACAAAGTTTATCTGACCAAGGAAAGATTTCATGGCTTTTTTGTTGCGAGGTAGGGATATTTCAGAAATCTCCTTGATTCTGTCAGGATCAATGTGAATTCTAGATTTTGACACTATGAATCCTAGAATTTTTCCTTCACTTAATGCGAAAAAGGACTTTTTTCGGGTTAAGTGAAATTCCATACTTCAAACAACGTTGGAAGATTTGTTTTAAATCTCTAAGATGGTTGCTTTGTTTCTTGGAATAGACAGTTATATCATCCAAATAGATTACCACAGATTTATTAATTAAACCTTTGAATGCGATGTCCATGGCTCTCTGAAATGTGGCACCAACATTGATCAGGCCAAAAGGCATTTTTTGATATGCGTAGGTGCCCCATTTGGTTCTGAATGTGGTTTTTAATTGATGATCAGGATGTACCAACACTTGATTGTATCCTGAGAATCCATCCAAAAAGGACATTAACTCTGAGCCAGCTACTGCCTGCAATATTTTTTCCATAGGAGGTAAAGGAAAATTATCCTTTTGGAAGGCTTTATTAAGATTTCGAAAGTCAATACAGATTCTAATATCTTTGTTTTTCTTTCTAACAGGAACCATATTTGAGACCCATTTGGAATGTCGAACGGGAAAGATTATTTTGGCTTTCAATAGCTTGTTGAGTTCAAATTTGATCTGGTTTTCTAGATTGGGATGGATTTTTCTCAACTTCTGTTGGACTATTTTTTCATCGTCTACCATTGGAATAGTATGTTGGATGACGAAAGTGTCATACATTTTAAGTTCATCATAATTCCAAGCAAAAACATTTTTCTATTGTCTCAAAAGACGAATATATGCTAATTTTTCTTTAGGAGCTAGGCGAAGGCCTAGATTGATGTTTTGTGGTTTGGTATCAATTCCTAGATTTATTAATTTGTAGTTCAAAGTTGAACTTTGGAGTTTCGAATTGGTAGATATTTTAAACCGATCTTTCAAATCATAAAGGTCTTCTAATTTGACTACCGACTTAGGTATAACATTGTTAGTGCTATCTTGTTGCAATTGTCGGTCATGTTAGTCTTCGTCAATTATTTGATTGGTGTAGGATCCTTCAGATGTGAGAAAACTCACGATATCAGGATCATCGTTGAAAATTCTCCAATTTGTAATGTTATCGGGAATAGAAGGTCTGAAGATTAATTCTATTGAGAATCTATCAGGGCTAAAATCTTCTGAAGGGATAAGTTTAGAAGCTACGTTAGCTAAAAGGTATGCACTTGCATTTTGGAGTCTGGGAATTGATGAAATATTAAATGCTATAAAGTGTTCAGTCAGATCTTGAACTAAAGATTGGTAATGTTTTAAATGACCTGATAAACAATGTATAATATTACGTACTTGTCTAATTACAATTTCAGAATCTCTGAAAACTTGAAGGTATTTGATTTCTAATCCGATTGCTTTGTACAACACTTGGACTAAAGCTTCATATTCTGTGGTATTGTTGGTGCAATAAAATTCGAGTCTGCAAGTTAACATAGTTTTATCTCCTTCTGGACTAACTAACACGCTTCATGCTCCTGCTCCTTTGTTAGATTTAGAACCGTCAAAAAATAATTTCCAAAATAAAGATTTATTCACAGGACTATCTAAAAAATTAATACAATTAGAACTATCTATTTGAGAAAAATTTTCAACTTGGGATAAAACAGAATGTTCTAAATAAGGTGACGTATGAGCATTAAAATTCCCTAGGAAAGAATCTACTGAGTAATTGCCAATTATACTATTGTTATATGCTACTGGTTCATTCTCCCCCTCTAGTTCCGTTACTATGTATTTCTGATGTCTTTCTCGTTCAACTTTTATTTGATTAGGTTTACCATTGTAAGGGAGCCACATGTGCGACCAGTTAGTTGCAAAGTATCCATGAAGTTTTTTTGACCAATCTCTGCTAAGAATTCAGCCATAAAATTCTGGAATATCAGAAACCAAAATGTCGATAACTTGACATACCTTTGGGTTAGATGACAACCTTATGGTAACCTGATTTAATTCGCCAATCACTTCAACTTGCGATCGATCTAGCTGGACTATGCACACAACAGAGTTTTGCGGTTGAACATTCAATTTTGTACATATTGATTTTGGTAAAATATTCGATGAAGCTCCCGAATCCACTAAGCAATTATGCACATTTTTATTAAAAACTTCATAAGTAAGAAGAAATGGGGGAGTATGAGATCTTGATCTTCCTCCAATTAACGCGATGTCGTTTGGATCAACTTTGTTAATCACATTAGTCGGAGGTCTTCCCATATCATGGGAAGCTTGAGAAATAACAGCGGCAAGCAAAGGTGCAACTGGGAAAGCATGTAATTCTTTCAAAAGTATCTTTTGCTGGTGTTTTAACTTGCTCAATTCGTAAAGAGTGATGTTGGCCCTAGTCTTTTTCATATCTTCTATAATATTGTACTCCATTTCATCCGAAACGATCAACATTTTAGATGGAGTAGATGAATCTGTTTGGACTGGGCTGGTTTGAGTCACTTTGGGTGTCGTTTTCTTGGCTGCGACTTTATCCTTCGTTGCTGAGCTTGCGCTCTTTGGCTTAGGGGTAGTTTGAGGAGGATCAAGCTGATTTCTACTTCGTGTACTAATCGAGGATGCTTCTTGATCTTCTTCTGTGGGAGGATGAAATCCCACATTCCTTGTAACTCTACAACTTCTTCTTCATCGGTTTTCTCTTCAGTAGCGATTCCATCTTCTTTTTCTTCGGATTCAGCGCTCGTAATAGCATTGGGGGGCTTTGAATCAATCGAAGGGTTTCTTTTAAAAGATCTATACGACTTTTTTGAAGCAGTTTCTGCCACTTGTTTCTTAATATCGACCATCTCGTTAGACATGGTCTTCAAACTTTTTTACAATCCTTCTAAATCGAATGGATCTTTTGATGGTTTTTTCTTGGGATCTTCTTTGAAAGTAACCTTCTTTGATTTCCGTTCTTCCATCACGGTTTTCTTTTCAAGGGCTATAATACGCTTCTCTACAACTATTGCTTCTTTCATATTTTCGGCTAAAGTTGCCTTGTTAGCCCTTTCCA
This sequence comes from Pinus taeda, assembly GCA_000404065.3. Lineage (NCBI taxonomy): Eukaryota > Viridiplantae > Streptophyta > Pinopsida > Pinales > Pinaceae > Pinus > Pinus taeda. Next base: position 438,494 of record APFE030861820.1, read on the forward strand.
TGAAGATTGCTATGTTTGATGGTAAAGCAGTGATGTACCATTCACTTCGTACTTCTTCGCTGGGCTTGGAAGCAGTAGGAATTTTGTTTAACAGTTTATTGAAACGCGAATTGAAATCTTTGATAGGTTCTTTTGACTCAACCCTAAGGTTTGACAGGTCATTGATTAACGTCCCTATAGACCTATCATCACCAAATTTAATGAGGAATTTTTCTTGGAAGATATCCCAAGAAGTGATAGATCTAGATGGTAATGAAAAATACCATGATCCAGCTGTTCCCTGAAGAGTATAAGGAAAAAGTCGAACGACAACATCTTCGTTAGTAACTCCATTGAGATTTATGGATAGCATAAAGTTATTAATATGCTCTTCCGATAGCATGCCTTCTTCAGGATTAAACTTAGGCAGCCATTTTTCAGGATGGGGTGGTAGCTGACTCAAGGGTGCAGGCATTAAGATTGCCCCTGGGTTGTTCCATGGAGACTGGGCCATCGTTGATCCACTAACGGAGGGAAGTGCAAAAGATGATCCTTGAGGTTGAGAAGATGAGGATATTATGACTCTGGATGATTGAGAAGGAGATGTAGAAATACTAGTAAGCTGGTGGACAATGATCTGAAGTGGAGGAGTGGATGGTTGACTTTGCGGTGAAGAATTTGAGATGGATGATGAGGGTGAAAGAGTCTCTGTATTGGACCATTTAGGTGATTTCCTTGCTCTCTTCCTAGTGGGTAGAGGTAACTCAGTTGGCTGAACACCAAACTTTTCGCTCTTTAATCTAGTCAAAGGATGAGCAGGGTTATATTGCGAAGTCACGCTGCCTTGAGATTTATCAGATCTTGGAGGAGATATAGAAAATCGGTGAAGTTTGTGAATCAGAGATTCAACTTCAGGAGGTTCAATAGTAGATTGTTCTGAAATGTCAGGGTTTGTAGCAACGACTGTTGATCCTATGAATTCTGGCTGTGGATTTAAAGATTCTAAATGTAATGGAGAAGTCGGGGGAGATGGTGAGGGAGATTTACTCTCAGAATGGTATTTAGATTTGGAATTACTTGCCATTCATATTTCGTGGCCCTCCTTCTAGTGCCAAATATGTTGAAGCCCCGAAAATTGGGTCTACACAAGGGGGATACCCACCCGGTCCGGACCTTGGTTGGCAGCTCCTTTTCCATTTGGTATGGTGGGTCCGACTAGGGATATGGGACCAATTTCCCAATTTATGAGTGTGTGTGTGTAGAATTTGATATTTCTGATCTAACAGTTCCTAATTAAGATGCTCTAATTCTAACTTTAATCTAATGACATGCAATTGTATTCTAAGAAAACAAAAATATCTAAGTCTATACTAACCCGGGATGTAATCTTTCTGCTATGCGATCTAAAATGGTTTCAAATAACAATCGGTAATAAATATCATTCAACTGTTATAAGAAAAGAATTCAATATAGATAAACCACTTCGCAAAAAAAGTTAGACGAAACAGTTGTGAAAACATATCGCACAGTAAGCTACTCATACATTAAGCATAAATAAATAGCTATCACCGTACAAAAGTGCCAAATGATAACTCATGCATTCACGCATTAATATATAAACAACTGAACTTGAATATCACTTTAACAAAAGAGATAGAAACAGTTAAGAGATAGAAGTACCATTTATAACTAGTTCTACTCATGAGCTTCAAGCGATAACAATTTATCTCTTCTTAATCCAACATCCACTAAGAGTATAGAAGTGCAACATCAGTAGTAGATATTAAATGCAAAAATCAATAAATCTTGTTCCATTCATTCATCAAAACCTCCTCGGAGGGTGCAAAAGTGCATGTTCTGAGGACAAGTTTTTGACAAATTTTTGGACCCCTCTCTAAATTCATGAGAAGGGTTTAAATACTAATAATTACATCTAAAAATAACTTATTTACAAAAATATAGGATACAGTTTAAATGACCGTCCTTTCTCTAGGAAAAAATAAAGCAAAACTATTTCTAAAATTAAATCTAAAACTAACATCTAACAATTTCTGTATCTGCTCCTTAAAATTGCAAGCATTCAGCATTTGCTTGAGAAGAGTCGGTTGGCCGACTTCAGCCTTTAATTGCCCTGTGAAAACAGAATCAGCAAGAGCTGATGCCATCTTTTCGGCAGGAATTGATGAGGCTTTTGAGAGTCATATACTGGCTTTTTATCTTTAACGTACTTTTTTTCCGAATTTCTAGGGATTACAGGTAGCTGAGCAATTAGAAGCTTTCCATTTTGAGAAGTTTTACCCAGCGATGCGCGATTAGGCGCTAATTGCGCATCGGAAACTGCCTCCGTTTCTTGATCTGAGATTCCTTGGTGTGATTTTTGCATCTTGACTGCTTTCTTTTAGTTGATGTAAAGCTAAAATTTTGTAAAAATAATGATTCCGTGAGATCTTGACGCTGAGTTTTAAATTGTGTGTTTATGTCCACGCTATCTAGTACCCATTTAACCATATCTGCGTAGGGGAGAATTTTGGGCCTCGTCGCTAGCCGGTGCAGGAATGAACAAGCTAAATTTACAACTGATGCCTCAGAAGACCCCTATGAACCTGCAGTCATCGTGAACTCCGTTACCTTGGGATTCTCTTCCTCAAGTAGATTATACATGCCTTCCCAAGTGGTAATACCCGTGTCTCTGTTACAGGCGGTGTCTGTGTACAAGGACGCCATTTCTTTATCTTCAAACATCGGAGCCTTGCCTTTCTTCCTCATAGTTTCCTGTATACTGCTTTGTATAGTTCTTTGTTCTTCATTCTTGCAGTTTACAAGTGAGGTGAGAGTAATGATAAGGAATAGTGACGGGAAAGCTTTAAATGCCAAAGACATGCAAAAATATACCACCTTACGTGAACTGGCTCTTTGAGCAACAAAAAACCATATTTCATTAACAACTGGCAACTAACTCATTAATTAGCATTAAAGCGCATAACCAGGTCTCGTTTTATGAAAAAAAGTTTTCTTGAATAGTGAGCCGAAATATTTTGCGATGGAGGGATTTTGCGATTTGCTTTGCAATATCGCAGATCGCATTATCGTGAGATTGTAATATCGCAATTTTATTCTTTCGTAAGATTGCTTTTCCGCTTTATTGCAATATTGCATGATCGAAATATGTGCCCATTTCGTGTTAATGTATTTCTTGCGAGGTGCAATTTTGCGATATGCGTCATCGCATATCGGTGTTTTCTGCGGTTTTCCAGCGTAAGTGCGTTTTAAAACATGCGATGCGATATTTGTTTTTTAGTATATAATCTCGCATCACGATCTCGCAATCTTAGAGTTTGGGCAGTAAGGAGGCATCCTATTATCCTTTCCGCGATGCGATACTTCTTAAAGAGTGATTTTATTTTTCCTCATCATGAAACTTAAGCTTTTTAGATTTTCAAAGGTATTTTCCTAAGTTTATGATGGTAAGTTTTATTAAAAAGGAAATACAAACACTAATTCATTTTTAAAATTTTTTGACTAAGGGTCCCCACTTATTTAGTATTAGTAATAAGACTAAATAAGAAGTGGGGTTGTTGGTGGCCACAACACCTTCCTAATCTAACCATTACTCACGTCTTTTATTTAACATAGTGTTGTAGCGACTACAACCACCCTCCAAAATTTTTCATATGATTCGTTTTGGAGCCTCCCTTCTAAATCATGGTAGCTCATCTTGCACTGATCCAGGTACTTTTACTTTGATTGAGCCTCATCCTTTGCATCTTGGCTTGTGTTTTCTTACTTGGTATTCTGTATAATTCATAAGCCAATCTCTTGACTTGGTTTTCATCCAATTCTGGGCTTGCCTTAGAAAACTGCACAATCCTTGAGGGAAACCAACCTTACTCTTGGGAATTGCACAGTCCAAGCTGATAGTGAAACTTAAGCTCAAGAACTGCGCAGAGCATGAGAGGTAGTCTAGATCCATTCAGCCTAGAAATTGCGTAGAACCCACTGTGCTTAGAAACTGCTTAGTGCATGAACCAGAGAATTGCCTGGTCCTTCCCAGAACTATGTAATCTTTCTAGGCAATGCATGGCCATTTTTCCAAAAAATAAATAAAACTAAAGGGAAAAAAGAATCCCCAGGAAGTAAGGATTTATTTATAGTTTCCTGAAGGTGGTACATTGCTATGTTTAGAAGTTTCCTTCAAGTGTTTCTTTTGTCCTTGATCTCTTCACGCGCACCGTGAATTCAAATTTTGCTCAATTCTATGTAATGGATGCCTCTAGATCTCATTTGTACATTCGATCATAAATCTCTAACCTCTCGAGGAAATCGAGGAACCTTCAGATCATTGTCGTCGCTTTTTAGGTTGAGTTTTTCTTTTATCTTCTTTTGCCGCTCTTTCTGTCGCCTTTTGTGGTTTGGCTTGTGAGAGTGTTGTTTCACTTATTTCTATGAATGAATACTGGAATTTTAACTTGTTTTATCCTATAGAAGTTTTGTTTCAAGTTTTAGATTTCCTTTCCCAATTGTTACATGTGTTTTCCCGTTTTTTCACCAACGGTCGCCATTGCGGTGACTCTCTTCACATGCTTCGTTTTCCTTTAGTTTGATTGATTCCTGCAGTTGTTTCACTTGTATGCATCAAAACATAGTCAGTTATTCACCCAAACATCACACCATCCTGCAGATCTGCTTGATTTTCACACTCATGGGTAGATCTGGGTTCCCCTTGCTCGGATGTCATAATTCATTGTATGTATTGCACAATCTGGGAGCTCAAGACCATAGCCTTGGATTCTATAATTCTGTAAAGCCTGTCCTGGCCTGGATCCAACTACACATTGTGTAGTTCTAGTAGCTAGTCTCCTAGCTTGGCCACTAAGATTATGCAATGCACAGTCTCTCCCAGGCCCTGGCCCAAAATGAACTGCATATTGCGCAGTTCTAGTCATCAAACTTCCAAACTGACTACTGGGACTTCACAATGCATGATCTGATAATCACCCTATGAGTGACCTTAGTTGAAGATTTATTAAACAAAGGTATTACAGACTCATGTGCTGGTGTGTGTGTTCTGTGTTATTGAAACAATGAATCGATCAAATTGCCAATACATAGAAAATAAGTGGAAAGACAGCAGAGAGATACAGTAAGCAACACAAAGACACAAACAATTTTTAATAAGGAGTTCACCCTATTCTCCAGGGATACGTCTCCGGTCCAGCTCTCAGTGGTGGCCTTGTTTTATTATGTCTTACAGCAGAGAGATTACAATACAGGGACCCAGTGTGAGTTCTCCTGAAGCAGATTTTGCTAGGTAGGGTGGTTCTTGGATTCCCCAAGCCACTCAAAGTTCACAGACTCTTTTTATTCCTACCAACTCTGTGACCCTTGGTCTACAGTGGAAAGAGCCAAATGTGATGCTTAGTCTGTACAGATTCCTCTATGGGAAGGCTTGAATCTTCAAGCTCTCTGGTGCTCAACGTTGCCTGTGGTCAGCTCGACCCTCTGTCTCCTCTACTTGGCTTTACTGTTCTCTGTGTTCAGTCCTCCTCTCAGGGTTCACTATTCACTGTCTCTCTTGGTCGCTTGGACTCCTCTCAAAATCCTCCTTTTTTTTTTTTTTTTTTTTTGATTATCTCTGTTCATGACTTTAACCATTTGATACCTATGCCTATTCGGTTCCTCTCCCGCTTGCATCGATTCTCCTTCTGCAGCTACACTTGGAGTTCCCTGTTGGACGTCAGCATGAACACTCGGGAAGTGCCACGTGTCCCCATCAAAACATCGCCAATCTGCTCGTCGGTTCATTTCTTCAGTTATGTCATGGATACGTTCTTTCTCCACTGTGGTAGTCAAACGGATTCCAAATCCCTTTAAATCGCGACTTAATTCCTTGTCGGTTCTGCGTCTTTCTATTGGGCGCAATCTCAGTCGTCCGATCTAGGCTCCTTAAGATCCGACGGCATACGCACGTCGAGCGCGGTTGACTTGCTCGACTGATAGCGCGCAATCATGGTGGCTTTTCTCTCACCTTCGCTGCCATGCGTCGATCGCTGAGTGGGATCACTCCGCTCCTATCCAAAACCTCTTACCATTCAAGGGCACCCCGATCAAAACTGTTGGTTTCCAGGGCGCGGGTCCTGCCTTTGTCTTTTAGCGCTTTTTGTTTCTCCGCCTGCGGTTCTCTGGCTCCCAACATGACCAAGGGATTAAGTTTCCCCCATTTTGGCCTTGTTTGCCCAGCGATGCGCATTGAAAACCACCTCCTTTTCCCGATCTGGGGCTCCCAAGGGCTACTTTGGCCATTTGCGTGGTCTCCATGGGCCTCGATCAACGTGCTTTGACCAAGGTCCTCATCGTTCCATGTTGGCTGCCATGGCCACTGGTTCAGGGTGTTTTTGATGCTGTTTTGGATTCTTTAGAGATTTGTTTCGTCCTGATACAGTCAAGGTTCTTTGTCAGTTGTTTATGGATCCGATTCGGATCACGGCCTCCGTACTGAAAAATCTTTTGGACCACCAAAAGTTGGTTTTCTTCAAGCATTGACTAAGTGAGGAAACTACTGTCTCACTTGTCTAATCTCAATCCACTTCGCACTGCTTAGCTTCGAACCTTTAAGCCCAATCCTAAGGTATTCCACCTGTCCATTGCACGTCGTCCTCACCTTCCTGTCCAGCACTGTGTCTTCCTATAACTCATTAAGGTATTCAGGTAGCAGGTCATCAACAAAAGGTAATTGACTCTGCTCTTTAGGGTCCTCAATCATTGAAGGTTCAAAAAACCTCATAATCTGCGTTCATGACGAGTAGATGTGCATGTAACTTGGCAGATCAAGCGAAAATTATCACCAACCTTCTCAAGTATCCTAAATCCATACTTATAGGTTTTAGCTTTTTACCTTCACCTGCATTCTGTTCTGCTGAGTATACAACAGACTTGGTCTCCAACTTGAAAACTATGCTCCATTCGATCTTAGCATGCTTAGCCTGTACTTGGCATGGTTGTTTTAGCTGCCTCCAGTACTCTGGTGGATCTCTTGGTCTGTTCAAATGAACCTAGTTGCCTTATCCCATCATGTGTCTATCAACCATGGTATCTTTACCAAAGACAAAATCCAAAGGAGACCTTGGTATGAAACCAAAATAGGTTTCAAAAGGAGATCTCTGTGTAGAAGAGTGTTTGGCTCTATTGTAAGCATGCTACACATAGCACAAGTGCTCATCCCAAAGCTTAAGATGTTTGCTACAATATCCTCTCAGTAATTGGATCACCGCCCTGTTAACTACTTTTGTTTGGCCATCTATTTGTGGATGAAAAGCTGTGATTTTCTTTAATTTGGTGTCCATTTGCTCCCACAGACTGGACCAAAACTTTCCCACAAATCGGGTGTCTCGATCAGATACAATAGAAGTGGGTAATCCAAAATGAACCCATACATGTTCAAAGAATAATTTTACAGTTTGTTTAGCTGTAATCTGTTTACTACAGCGTATCAAAATACACATTTTGCTGAACCTATCCACAACAACATATAGATAATCATGACCTTTCCTAGATTTAGGCAGTCCTCCAATGAAATCCATGGAAATACTTTCCCAAGGGTGAGAAGGAATTGGAAAGGGAGTGTACAAGCCTAGTTTTCTATTGTTGGGCTTGATTTTAGCACACATAGCACACCCCTTTACATATCTAGAAACTGTCTCATTCATTTTCGACCAATAATAGAATCTTTGCAACTGTTTTACTTACCCCAAAGTGACCTGATATCAGAGAAGTGTGTGCGTCCCTAATTATCTTTGCTCTCTGAGTTTGTGGAATGCAAAGTTTCCCACAATGATATAAGAGTCGGTCCTTCACATGATAGTCCAATTCTTCTACTCTTTTTCCTTGACTCAAAGTTGCATATACATCCTTAAAGTCCATGTCCTGAGCATACTATTCTATGTAGCTTTCATGCAACACATAATTATGCTTAAGTAGGGTAGATGCATTTATAATGGGTCTCGATAACATGTCTGCAACCTTGTTATGTATGCCCTTTTTATACCTGATGACTAAATGAAACTGTTGTAGAAACCCCATCCATCTGTAATGTCTTGATTGTTGCAATTTAGTTTGGGAGGGTAGATATTGAAGTGGATGATGATCAGTATGTATTACTGTTTCTTTTCCCATTAAGTAATGTTTCCACTCTTTCACACTCTGAACTAATGCATACAATTCTTTATCATAGGTAGGATAGTTAACTACTGCAGGATCAAAGGTCTCAGAATTATAACATATGGGTTTATCGTGCTGTGTCAACACTGCTCCCATGGCATAGTCACTGGCATCAGTTTAGATCTCAAATGGTCTTTGTAGATCTGCAGTGCTAGTACAGGTGTTGTACTAATTTTTTCTTTCAAGGTGTCGAAGGCTTTCTACTGTTTGCCTCCCCACTGAAACACCTTGTTCATTCCTGTCAGAGCATGTAAGGGAGCTGTAATTGAGGAAAAATTTGAAATGAACTTCCCCCAATATTGTGCTGCTCCTAAGAAGCTTCTCACTTCTGTAGCAGATTTGGGTTTAGGCTAGTTCATGATGACTGCCACTTTAGAGGGATCTATTTTCAATTCACCTCCCCCTACTATATGACCTAAATAATTTAGAGAGGTTTTTCCAAATTCACATTTGGAGAGTTTAACATAATTTTTTTCTCTTTTCAAAACATCTAATGTCTGCTTAACATGCTTTAAATGTTCTTCCCACGTTTTACTAAAAATCAGAATGTCATCCAGATACACAATAACAAAATCATCAAGAAAAGGGCTGAGCACAATCATTAATTAATTTATGAAAGTAGCAGGAGATTAGTTAGGCCAAAAGGCATAACCAACCATTCATACAATCCCTGCTTTGTTTTGAAAGCATCTTCCATGCATCTTGTTCTGCAATTCCGACCTGATGGTAATCCACTGTGCAAATCCAGCTTGGTGAAATAAACAAACTTTATTCAATTGATCTCAAAAGATCAATTATGTGAGGAAGGGGATAACGATTTTTGATTGTTATCTTATTTAGTGCTCGGTAATCAATGCACATTCTCCACGAGCCATCTTTCTTTTTCACCAGAACGATTGGTGACCCACATGGTGATGTGTTAGGCCTGATGAACCCTTTCTCGAGCAAATCCTGCACCTGCTTCTTGATTTCAACATTCTCTAAAGTAGACAACCTGTACATCCCAATGTTAGGAAAAGGAACATCTTGCTGCAAAATAATATCATGTACTATTCCATTTTTGGGTGGCAGACCTTTACGTTCTTGAAATAAGATATCATACTCTGAAACAATCTTTTTTACATCAACTTACTGATCAACATTACAACCCTCAAATATATTGGTCTTATTAGGTTTCTTTTCCTTTACAACCATCAGTAAGAAATGTTTGCATGAATTTATCATTCTTTTCATCTATCCAGAGTTTATTAGAGTATCATTATTCTTGAGCTTGTGAGCTCTTACAAAGTATTCGATTCCATCTTTAACAAGTAGATACTTGTTCTCATCTCTATAGAAAATAGCTTTTCTATCATACAAGTAAGGACTTCCTAAAACAATTCCACATATATCCAAAGGAATTACATCTAACTCAACCTCATCTACAAATGCTGACCCAAAAGAAACTTGAGTTTGCACTGTCTAGTCACTTGTAGTTGTGCTTTATCATTCAACCATCCTAATGGGTATGGTTTCTTATGAGGTGTAGTTGTTAATCCCAATTTCTTACAATTGCTTTAGAAATTAGATTTAATTGTGAGCCACTATCAAACAAGGTATCAATCTTTTGATTTTTGGAAATAACTCGAATATGGAAAAGCTCACGTCTTTTTCTCTCATGTTCTTCATCAATAACAGATTGAGCAGAATTACTAGTAGCTGCTTCAGAATTATTACCTTTTATACCTGTGGCTGCAATGATTGTTTCATCTCTCGAGTCTAACCCCAAATCTTGTTGAATAGCTGCAGCAGCCTTCTTCTTCTTGCCCTCAGACTTCTTAGGTCTCAGCTCTGTATGCAGAATCCAGCAATGCTCATCATCATGCCCCTCCTTTTTACAGTGAGTGCATGAATCTTTGCCTTTTTGTGCAGTGTTAGCTTTCCTTGCTTTCCACTTCTGCTTTCTTTTCTCCTTGCTCTTGCTTACAGTGGGTTGGGATGGTCCCTCAACTTTTGGATTTCCATTCTTTCCTCTAGCTTCTAGATGAGTAGCTTGTACAAATACCTCATCTATACTAGTGGGATTAAACATGAGGATGGTATGCCTCATGTAGTTGTGTAGACCACCAATGTACTTCAAAAGAGTTTCTGGTGAGTCTAATGAGATGCCCAACATTAATGCTCTCTTTCTGAATTCTTGAGTATACCCTTTCACACTTTGCCCTTTCAACTGCCGAAGAGTTTGCCAACTCATCATGGCTTGTTGCATGTAGGCCAATGGATAGAACTTCTTTTTGATTGCAAAAACAAATTCACTCCAGAAAGAGATGGTCTTACCATGTCTTTTCATATCAGCTTGGGTTTTGCCTTCCCACCAAACCAAGGCAGTGCCTCCTAGGCGTAGGCTTGCCAGCTAAATCTTACTCTTGTCTAAGTCTATGTTCTGTACTATGCAATACACATCAATTTGTCTAATCCAATTGTCCAACTTTTCAGCATTTAGCTCTCCATCATATATAAGAAAATCAAATTTAACATCTAGTTTAATCAAGGATGCTTTCTTATTATGCACATGGCTATTAGGAGGTGTAGGAAAGCTTTCTTCTTTTCCCTTTCCCTTTGAGTGGTCATGAGAATGAGATTCATCTTCTTCTTTTTCTTGTTTAGAGCCTGATGAATCTTCATCCTTATGCTTTCTAAAGTCCCTATACATTTCTTCTACCATAGACTTTATAGCTAGGAAAATTTCTATAAACTGGGGGTCTGGCCCTATAGAACCCTCTTCTGACATTGTCTTCCGAGAATAGACTCTCCCAATTTCAGGATTAGTTTCCACCAACTCTCCTTCTCCTAATTTGAGCTTTGATCTAGTGAGCATTCACAGCTAAACCAACACAAGCTTGTCTAACCTTACAGCCTAGAGCTCTGATACCACCTGATCTGATAGTAACCCTATGAGTGACCTCAATTGAAGATTTATTAAATAAAGGTATTACAGACTCATGTGCTGGTGTGTGTGTTCTATGTTATTGAAACAACGGATCGATCAGATTTCCAATACATAGAAAATAAGTGGAAAGACAATAGAGAGATACAGTAAGCAACACAAAGACACAGACATTTTTTAATAAGGAGTTCACCCTATTCTCCAGGGCTACGTCTCCGGTACAACTCTCAGTGGTGGCCTTGTTTTATTGTGTCTTACAGCAGAGAGATTACAATACAGGGACTCAATGTGAGTTCTCCTGAAGCAGATTTTTCTAGGTAGGGTGGTTCTTGGATTCCCCAAGCCACTCAGAGTTTACAGACTCTTTTTCTTCCTACCAACTCTGTGACCCTTGGTCTACAGTGGAAAGAGCTAAATGTGATGCTCAATCCAGACATATTCCTCTATGGGAAGGCTTGAATCTTCAAGCTCTCTGGTGCTTGACATTGCCTGTGGTCAGCTCGGCCCTCTGTCTCCTCTGCTTGGCTTTAATGTTCTCTGTGTTCAGTCCTCCTCTCAGGGTTCACTGTTCACTATCTCTCTTGGTCGCTTGGACTCCTCTCAAAATCCTCCCTTTTTTTTCCGACTATCTCTGTTCATGGCTTTAACCATTCGATACCTATGCCTGTTCAGTTCCTCTCTCGCTTGCATTGATTCTCCTTCTGCAGCTGCGCTTGGAGTTCCCTGTTCGGTGTCAGCATGAACACTCAGGAAGTGCCACGTGTCCCCATCGAAACAGTGCTAGTCTGATCGTCAGTTCATTTCTTTGGTTATGTCATGGATACGTTCTTTCTCCACCGTGGCGGTCAAACAGATTCCAAATCCCTTTAAATCGCGACTTAATTCCCTGTTGGTTCCGCTTCTTTCTATCGGGCACAATCTCAGCCGTCTGATCTGGGTTCCTCAAGATCCAACGTCATACGCACGTCAAGCGCGGTTGACTTGCTCGACCAATAGTACGTGATCACGATGGTTTTTCTCTCACCTCCGATGCCACGCGTCGATCGCTGAGTGGGATCGCTCTACTCCTATCCAAAACCTCTTACCATTCAAGGGAACCTCGATCAAAACTGCCGGTTTCCAGGGCACGGGTCCCACCTTTGTCCTTTAGCACTTTTTGTTTCTCCGCCCGTGGTTCTCTCGCTCCCAACGTGACCAAGGGCTTAAGGTTCCCCCATTTTGGCCCTGTTTTCCCAGCAATCGCGCATCGAAAACCACCTCCTTTTCTTGATCCGGGGCTCCCAAGGGCTACTTTGGCCGTCTGCGCGGTCTCCATGGGCCTCGGTCAGCGCACTTTGACCGAGGTCCTTGTCGTTCCACGTCGGCTGCCATGGCCACTGGTTCAGGGTGTTTTTGATGCTATTTTGGATTCTTTAGAGATTTGTTTCGTCCCAATATAGTCAAGGTTCTTTGTCAGTCGTTTATGGATCTGATTCAGATCAATGCCCAGTTCCTACAGTCAGTTAGTTGCCCCTGTCAGTAACAATTTCACAATCCCTCTCATTAGATGCCCTGGTTGCTGCTTGATCATGCTGTGAAGTTAGATTTCCAAGAGCTAATGTTTTCTTGCCATGAGTTTCCTTTCTGTCCTACACTCGTGAAGCACTTCTCTCCAATAGTCATTGTACCATGGTAAAAAAGAAAACTGCCTCAAGAGAGACCACTGAAAGCAGTACTAGGGAAGCAGTTGATCAAGTGTCAGTTAACTTGCCAATATATGTGGACACTCAAATGTTCATAGAAAAGGAGTCAACACTAACATGGTAGCGAGTCCAACAAAAATAGTGAAAGACAACAATCCAATACAAGATCAGGGAAAGAGGAGGTTGCTGACATATTAGAGGGAGAAAAAAGCTACAGAGTGAAAGGGGAATCAACCTTCATGCAGGTAGATTTGGTAGCATAAGAAAAAGGAAAGTAGAGGATGCAGACATTAGACTGGAGTAAGAGAGAAAAGCAGAGCTTGCAGGTAGCAGAAATGGGATCACAAAAAGTAGAATAATAACTAAAGGGAGAACAGGAGCTGAGGAGGAGTGAACAGGAAGAGAAGAAGAAACAGGAAGAAGAACAAAGGCAAGGCGTGATGACAAAGGAAGCAATGGCCATAGAGGTCGAAGAGTTGGAACAAACAGAAGCAGGGGAGGAAATTCATCAAGGAAAGGGTGATAATTCCAAACACTGGGAAACATCCAACTATCATTTCCCAATCCAGCTTGCCCTATGCAAGAGTGACAAGATCAAATGTTTAGTACCTAACGACCGAGAATGAACATCTGGAAAAGAACTTGCAGGCTGCCAGGCAAGATGCATAACAACTCTGAGCATCAATGCAAAATGCAGTTTCTGCATTAGAGGAGATGAGGACAACAATACTTGCTGATGTATGAACACTTGGTGATACCATGCAGAAACTCTATGATAGATTTGTCACTGTGCATAAAGCAGTTATTCGTGTGCATGGCCTACAATAGCGGAGCAAATAGTTTTTTCAAACTCTCAAGAACATACATGTTACCATCACCCATGTACAAGAGTAGACAATGCAGTACAAAGGGGCCCCGCTTGACTTAGTAAAGAAGATGAAGCCCTAGGTAGAGTTGGATAAATCAAAGGTCTATATATTGATCTAGAACTATGATTATCGCGCCCCATTCATTAACAACATACATGCATCATATGCAGGGTTGTAAAACAATTTGGATTTCATGGTGAGAACACATAGGATCCCATCAATCGGTTCCCTCACCGAGGCTAAACCCAAGAACCAAGTCTGGCTAGAGATCGATTAGTACATGGAGAAGCTAAGACTAGAGGCCACCAGGGAAGACTTGGAGCTGAACACACACAACATGCAATAGTAAATTGGTGATTCGGTCAAGGTTAACACCATGTTGCACATGCTTTAGAATGAGTTGGACACAGGTTCCAAGACCATATACCCAGATGTTATGGAAGTAAGAGTCCCCTATTAGAAAGACACCATCAAGCAATTTGGGGACATCATCACACAATACCAAGCTTTGCATCAATATGTGACCAAGAAGCACCAAGTGGATGTTTCCGAGTTGGTCTTTCCCCAAAATTTGGATGATTTATCTTGTTAGGTTGTCTCTAGCCTATTTTGTCTCACATGGGTACATGTGGAAAATGTAATATTATTTGTAAATATGTTGTACATGAAATTCTGAGTGTCATTAGTGGAATGTGAAATGTCATCATGTTATGTAATGCGTTATTGGTAAAGAAGATGAAGAGTCATGAGGAAATTCAAAGAGTCACAAAGGGGATTGTCAAGGGTCACCCCATCCTTTGTTATAAATAGAACCGCATAACTCATAGAAAGATATTTTGGGAGCTAAGATTTTGGATAGGCTTAAGATTAGAAAAGGCTTGGGAGTATTGTGATGAGCCTTGGCTTCTCCACAATTTAGAGTGAGTATACTTCTTTGGAGGAGCATGTGTTAGTGACTGTAGAGTTCCACTATTGGGGCTAGTGGTCGTCAATGGTGTATGTATGGATGAAGCTTTCACTTATAATTATAATATCAGAGCTAGCACACTTTCATGCATATGTTGTTATTGTAGTTGGACCATTCTGGTTGCTTTAGCGATGTATGTTGTTTAACTTATGCATTTTCTTATGAACTAATTTGTATGAAATTGTACAAATGTTGTTGAATTAACCCATCACTTTAACTTGTGGACTATTCTGCATCTATCTTGTGATGTCATTCCGCTTGTGTGTTCCTTTCAAGCTGCATACTATTACAGGCTTCTAAGGGTCTCACTTCCTTTTCCTCTCAGTGTGTTAGAACCCCCATGCATCACACTTGACTCTCCAAGGTCACACACTTTCTCTCCCCCAAAGTTATCATACATATCTCTGCGCACTACTGTGGACCGCGGTCAAGGAATTACATTACCACCCACTGTTGGGACTCCTACTCCAAATGGTTCGAGGTTTAGTTGGGAATTCTTATAGGGGATATCCCCTGAATATTGGCAGGTCCAACACCATCAACACTCTCATAAGCTTCAATTGTCCTTGATGATGAGTGGAGCTTCCACTCAAAAAATTGGTTGTTTCACTCACATTCAATAGTTTATCTAGAAGCATTAATATATGAAGATATGAATTTGGAATGTTAAAGCCTTCACTCTTAAATCACAACTCATTTCATATGATGCTTATTCATATGACATTATTTTTAATTAATCAATTTAGAAAAGAAAAAATGGAATTAATAGTTTGGATATAAATCTCAACCTTTGTTTTGTGAATACTACTATGAATATTCTAGAATATTCTATGGAGGTTAAATCCCTACCATCCACCTAATAAGTATTGATAATCAAATTAAAATTTGGAAGACCTATTCCAAAATAGACACACCTGCCAATGTAACTAGATATATAAACAACTTAATACATTAGAGATACCTTATGCATGAAATGATAATGACAGATAGCATGAAAATTAATTCCCTCTCCTATAAACAAAATTTTAGTGACAACTAACTTGGTTATGAAAATCTTGCATTAAGTCATTGCAAGTTTTTCATAACCAACTTGGTTGTCATTCAAATTTTGTGTATAAGAGTGGGAATTGATTTTCATGCTATCTACCATTATCATTTCATGCACAAGCTATCTCTAATGAATCAAGTTGTTTACATTTCCAATAGTTCTTTTGAATATTGCCTTGATAAATTATGCTCTCATTTAATAATAGTTCTTTTATATGTTATAGAAAATAAATTTTAACTAATAAAAGATAAAATAAAGAATTTAAAATATAAAAAATATACATTTTTATTAATAAAATTGAAGCATTTCTAAGTTCCATTAACACGATAGGATTTCAAGGGATCCATTTTGTAAGGCAACTAAGGTTCAAAGTTCATGATAGTCGGGAGGAGACACCCAAAATAATCCCATACTAAAGGTTAGTGTGACCTAAGGTGAGTGTGATCCTTGGATTATTTTGATGTCTTAAATGCCATTGGGTTGAAATTTATTAGACCATAGGCCAATCTCGCAAGTCATAGACACTTTAGAAAATAAAAATAAAATAAAATTGAAGCACCGACTTAAAGAATTTAATATTATTTAATAAGGTCAATTTTTTCTTTTTAATTATTAAAACTATTTATTAATAATATACAATATCAGTTACAAGTTATTAAAAATGTGATATGCTTATACGGTAAAGAGATAAAAGTGATTCGAAAACTTAAAAAATTTACTCTCAAGTCTATATACATTCACATGTGCATTAAACATAGTATCTAAAAACCCAATGAGAGTAGCATATCTATCTAGAAACAACTTATGTCTAGCTAAGAATTTATCTACAATACTAACCTAACAAAAATAGAGGACATCATCCATCGATATGACCTAAAATAGTTGGGCTAATCATTACAATCAAAGTTGGAAGCGATGGTGATGTAATTAGGAGGGATATCCCTTTCGTGGTTGACTTAATCAACTTCCTCAATTTCCATGCTTGTTACACCCTCCTCTTATTCCTTGATTATTGTAGTTTTTCTCTTCTCCTCCTTATTCTAATTATCCTCATTGACTACTTCCAAACCCCATATTGCTTCAACTAATGTTTCATACATTTTGTATACCACATTTAATTTTTGAAATATGGATTATTCTTGCACTCCCTTTTCATCCACAAACTGAGTAATGATATCTTTATTAATCCAATCTAGCTCTATCATCTTCATATATTTTCTCTCCATGCTACTTGATACCCCTATGTCTGTTATCCAAATCATAATATTAGATGTCATCTTCTCCACTATGGATTGTTTCCTTTTCTTTGTAACCCTAATTTCAATTCTCTCAACTTCTTACTTCACTGGGCTTGTAAAACAAAAGTGGTAATGTTTTGTTGTTTCCATATGCACTCTAGTGACCTTCTTCTCCTTCCTCATTACCCTTTTTTTCCTACAGGAGTGAGGCTGACATTGTCTAGTTCCCCCTTCTGCCTCTTCAATCCCTCCATTATTATTATTTACCATCTTTATTTAGTTTCTCAACCTTCAATGAAGAATGGAATTGAATCACATCACTACTTTCTAATGAACCACATCACTAATTTCTAACACCAAACAAAGCTTCCCTTCTCAAATTATATAAGATTTTCAATAAAGAAATTCCAGACCAATAATTATATTTCAATATAGAACCGATTCAAAGCCATACTTTTTCACGCAGTTGGGTTGATGTTTGAATGATGGGAGTATCTATCAATATGACGGGGGAGCCAAAACATTTAAAAAAAAGGCACAATATCTTGCTATTCATTACTGAATCAAATATGTTTACAAAGGACTAGTTCTTCCATAAAAAAAAAGATATGAAAGTTGTTTGGTAGCCTAAGATGCCAACCAAAGATAAAAAATATTACAAAGAACCATCTCTTCCAACAAAAACAAATTTGAAAGCTAACTGGTCTTCTATGAAGCAAACCAAAAAATCAAACCATTATCTCCTCTCATTTCATCCCCATCACTTCTTATGTTAGTCACAATTATGTTGAAGATTTATTATCATTTGCCTTTACCGACTATAACGCCCTTACTCCTATGCCTCCTTATGTTTCCATTTGTAAAATGCTGTCAATTTAGTTGCTCATATAAATAATATGTGATTTTTTGTTTCCAAAATTATTTAAAAAAGTACCGTCTTTGAAATAATTTTACTTGAGACTTACACTCAACCTCATTCAACTAGTTATTTAATGCATTGTCTATGCCTTGCATCCAAGTCTCATCTAATTATTTCGAAGTGGCCTCAACCACCTATAAGCACACTTTATTGATCTATATGTGTACACTTCAATTTTTTCTATAAACATTCAACATTTATGTAATTCTAATTGCCAAAATTACTACACATATATGCAAACAATAACATGTGACATGTCAAGACATGATCGATCATTAACAACTGCAAAATTGATAAATATTCTTCAACAACCAAATGAACACACTATTAACAAATAACTAATCATGACACACATATATAAATAATGAACCTAACTTCCAAGAACTATACAAAAATAATTAAATTTTAACTTATTTATGTATATCTTATTTATTTAATTGATGTACTTTCACATTTACAACTTAATTTATTTAAATTATTTTTTAATTTACATCTTAAAATAAAATACTCATTATTTATAATAAAACCAATTTTCTAATTCACTTTTTTAAAATCAATAATCGTAAATGCACATTATTTATTACCATAAATTTTTTTTGATTCACAATGTAGAATCAAATAATCACAAATACTCATTATTTTTAACCATATCAAACTTTTAATTCACATTTTAGAATCAAAATTTTTAATTCACAGTGTACAATCAATTGTTTTTTGATTTATTTACATAATAATATTATTTAATTATTTTGATATCAAATTTTTAATTCACATACTAGAACCAATTGTCATTTGATTCATGTATATAACTAATATAATCACATTAGTAAATGTAGTTGATATATGTCGATAGGCATGAAACCGTTTCCTCATAACCATATCTTCTTTTAAACGAGTATATGATATAATACTCAACATTACATTCCAGTGTTGTAAATTGCAATATAACATTACATCCTTGTGTTGTAAATTGCAATATATATAATATAATATAATATATAACATCACATCTCAGTGTTGTAAATTGCAATATATATATAAATTTCTCTAATATATCTAAGTATATCACTACAAGGAAAAGACCTTATAGCAGAGGTTTTTGCGGAAGCTCCTATAAAACAGCCCAAAAATCCATTTGTAGTGGAGGTGGGCGGGCGAATGTTGTAGCGGATGGTTTTTGAACAGTGCGTTTAAAATACAGAAATGCCAGTGCTTTACTATCCATACAAGCACCAATGTTGCAATAACATGGTGCATTGTCGAAAATTTATTTAAAAAAAAAACCGGTGCGCTAAAAAACATCACACACTAGTGCTTGAATAGTCAATAACACTGGTGCCCTTCACATAGTAAAACATCCCAGTGCATACTAGAAAGGAACACCGTTATAGTTTTAAATTTAAGAGAAATTTGGTGTTATTTTCTAAAGACACCCCGGTGTGAAAATCTTAACAAAACGCCTTAGGGAATCTCATAAAAAGAATTGCTAGGCGGTTTTTAAATTCTAAAAAATTAGTGGTGCTATAGTACGAACAAAGCACTAGTGTGGTACTTGTAGAGGAATTCCCTGGTTGTCTCAAGAAAAACATTGTGATATATTTTAATAAAATTTTTTTGTGCTTTTGGACATATCCCGCACCGGTGCATTTGGAGAAACACACTGGAGCAAAGTTAAATAAAAAAACCCTCCCGATTGTAGTTTTCATTTTCACAATCTACATTGTGGGAGAGCTCTGAAGCCTCGGTGCCACTATTTCCACATGCAAGCGCCTAACGTTGATGCTTCTCTTGATCACCATCCTTTGTACCATGCTCACTGTTTGAGTTTTCAATTTTCTTAAACGTCCTAAAATTTGTTTTGCTTCATTACGTGTCCACAATGCCTCCCCAATGACAAAATGTCTAGGTAATGTCTATGTTTCTTTGTAATTTAATTTTTTAGCATATTAGAATTGTAAATTAGGCTAAATTTACCATTGTTTTTCATTTTTTCCTCATTGTGCAGTGCATTTGGTACGTTCGGCTCGCATCGATAGTGGTGTGCCCTGTAAATTTATAGGGTGCACCACATATCAGTGTGTGAACATAACACAATGTCATTGTTGCAGTGCGTTTTGTAAACTAAAATGCACTGTGATTAATGTGATAGATTGTACGTCGGCGCATCATGCTTGGTGTGTTTATATTTACAAAACACACCGTAAATTTAATATTTAAAAATATATCCATATCCAAGTGCATTTTCGGCTTGCAGCGATAGCGGTGCAAATTGTACATTTACAGGGTGAACCGCATATCAGTGCATGAACATAATGCAACGCCGTTATTGTGGTGCATTTTATAAACTAAAATGCACCGCGGGATTGATGCGAGAGATTGTATGTTGGTGCGTCATGCCTGGTGTGTTTATATTTACCAAACGTACCGCATATTTAATATTTAAAAATATAGTCATAGTTTAGTGGGTTCGATAACCTGAACGTTTCATACCGGTGTGAAAAGGTTACCTATGCACATCGATGCATAAGTTGTCCACACCGCTGTCAAAAGTTAAAATTATGAACAAAAAAAGATGTGTCATACTTATGTGCACATTGTTAGCAGTGCGATTTTAGTTGAACATGTACCGACGCCGACACATGACTATGTTTTGTGTGCACCGATAATTTTTTTAATTTTTTGTTTAATTGAAAGTTACGTTTCCATATTTATACATACATGTTTCATTTAATAAAAAAAATTATTTTATGTATGAGGATGATGTATTTTATATTTCAATTATGTAGTAGAGACATCGATAGAGGGAGAATCAACAGGAGCAAGAGCACCTAGAAGACCCATACAATATGATTCGAACATGGCAGGACAGAGAGAGAGAGGGATTTATACCTTCGCCCTATTACTGCAGTGACATGAGAACTCTTGAGGAATGTAGGCCTCCTAAAGTACTATGAGGAGGCTACATACCTTAACGCACACTCTTTCTTTTTGGCACATTTGATTTGTCGATGGAATGTCCAGGAGCAGGCTTTCCATGTTGGTTCTAGGGTGTTGTATAGTTCCACTGAGGAGGACAAGTACTTTACCACTACCCTATCCAGGAGAGGGGAGGATTTCCCCACTTCCCTAATGTACCTCATGGGGTTGCAACTGAGAGCAATCTTTCTTACACTCTGAGATATGTCGGGCCTCATGCAGTCCATCCATCATTTTTAGGTCTGTGGTGGATAGTTATGGATTTCTTCTTTTGCTGCAGAGGAGGTTAGGTGCCTCTCCTTATTAGTCACCATCATTGCACACTCTAGTACTGATGGGCAACACATTAGTTTCCCTCTTTTGTATTATGTTGATTCTGTGATTTAGAAACCATGTTGCATCGGATGGTTTTCCATTTTTTTGAGGCAGTTTTGCATGGCTTTAGATAGATGTGTCCACTGAGACATGGGAGGGAGACCTTCCCTTTCAATTCCAAGATTTTTTGTTTATTTTTTGAGAGGTTTACAAAGATGAGGCCTAAATTTTTATGTCACCCTTCTAGGACAATAATTGAGGTTT
Source organism: Pinus taeda (assembly GCA_000404065.3). Classification (NCBI taxonomy): domain Eukaryota; kingdom Viridiplantae; phylum Streptophyta; class Pinopsida; order Pinales; family Pinaceae; genus Pinus; species Pinus taeda. Next base: position 459,891 of record APFE030861820.1, read on the forward strand.
GGATGCACATGTGGGGGAAGATGATGCCCAAGAGGGGCCTACCAGATTTTCCAGTGAAGATTTATCACAAGGAACTGGTGCTACTGGCCAGTGAGGATGACCATGAGTATGTCACGTTGGCGTTTCTGTCGGGGGGATTGATTAGAGAGGGCCTCCCAACATCTTCTTCAAAGTGGTTGAGCCTCTATATGATAGAGGTAATATTTTTGTTTTCTTTAAATTAATCAGCTAGTTTCATTTTCTAGTTTTACTGAATTAGAAAAATTTATTTTAACACGTTATTTAACTTGTTTAATGAAAATGTCTAGTTATTTATTTGTACTATATATTTTGTAGATATCAACACATTCAATGGGGACGTGCCCCCTCCCCCACCAGATGTCGGAGGAGATGAGGAGATAAACGAGGCCCAAGAGGGCAAAGCACATCCTCAGGGGGGTATGGGTGTCCGGGGACATAAGCCTGGTCTACAAGTTCAGATGGATTGTTGCAACAGATTGGTGAGGGTTTTGATTGACGTAGGAGCCTGACCTGCGAGGCTTGAAATATCACTGTGGATCCTAGTTTCATGTGTCTCTACAAGGATTTTCCACACGATATGATGTCTCTAATGTGACATATAATCATAGCTAGTAGGGTACAGACAACGATGAGGAATAAAGGAAACCATCATGCAAGAACATATACATCAGATGAGGGTGGTGGTGATGATGATCAAGGTGATTAGGGTGGTGATCATGATGCTTCTAGTAGTACCACCCCATTAGATCATGACCGTCAGGGTGTTAGTGATCCTTCTAATAGTACACCTCCTCTTCAGTTGCATGATGATGAGATCCCAGAGCTAGAGGATGTGCCTCATGTTTCTTCTGATAGAGTAGTAGATTAACCACCTCCTCCTCCACCTCAGAGTTTGTCAGACTGCATTTAGGGCGCAAACATAGTTGACCATCCATCATCTTCTACTCATGCAGACCAACCAACTTCTTCTCCACCTCAGCTGAGCTTGACAAATGTTGATCATGCAGTAGTTGACCATCCATTGTCTTCTACTGCAAACCAGCCTGGCACTATGTTTGTTTTATTAGATATTTGATTGCACTTATTTGACTTGCTATATATATATATATATATATATATTTACTATATTTTTTTTGTTCATGTTTATGTACTTAATTTATATGTATTTGTTGATGTGTATATTGTTAGGTCATGTTAGATATGTTCATTTAATGTTCTCGCAGATAGATTTGTATGTGAATATAACAATTATTTGACATGATATTTACACTAATTTGAGGATGTGTGTGGTGATGATGACAGATTAGAACTTTTGTGTTTTGTTAGATGTGAGCACGATGATGATGCCTATTATATTACTAGATTTTTGTGCTAGCTAATGATGTTTATATGTGCTAGAGGTGCATATAATTAGATGATGCTAGTGAATTGGAATGTGGATCCTAGATGATGTTTATGATTGTTAGATGTTTATGATTATGATGTTTATTTTTATGAAATAATATTTATTATAGATTATGTATTGGTGAACTTATATCAAACTTTTATATATGAAATTGCATGCAAAACAACTTACTTTAAAAACATGCAAATATATTTTTATAAATTACAAAGTTTAGTATGGTTGAAACTATGATTGTAAAATTAGGCTGATATGGATTTAGGATGGTATAATATATATGTAGTTGATATTGAAATATTTTATTTATAATTCACGTTCTCCACATTAAAATGTTAAAATATGCCCCCTCATAATATTTTCTTGTATGTATACATTTAATTATTATTATTATTATTTGTAAATATTATATCGATCCATATTAAACATTGAAAAATTTGCAAATATCCCTCATGTATTGAATTATAAAGAAACTATTAATGGAATAAGAATTCTCTCAATCTTTCTCACTAAAGTGAAGATATAAGAAAAAATTCAATTTAAATTCCTTTACTTTTCTCTATATAAAATATCTATAAATTCATGTTATTTTTTTTGTTGGTCAAAAGAGCTTCATTATATTATCATCAATGAAATCCAAACTACAAAAATAGGTTGCATGGACCCATTAACTTCACAATAGATAAAAGGATGAGAAAGGGGAGGCAGAGATAACAAAAAACACAACTAGATAACCATTATTTATGATAGGCTTACTAGCCTTCCATAACAAAAAGAGGACAAAAAAGACCAAGAACCTAAGATAATCATGTCACGGAGGGTGGTGAGGTGGAAGCCCAAGGGGACCTACAAGGAAGCCGATTTTCTCATGCATATGGAAATCGATATGTGCCACTGTTGGCTTGAGGGCACCTGACCCAGGTTCAACATTAGTTAGCCAAGCAAATCCCTACACTACTGGCCCTTTCGGCATCAGTCCGCGGAGCGCGGACTGAAGTCTCACTGGAAGCAGTATGGGGGATGCTGGAACCAAATTTCCGCACCCTTGAGATGGTTGTGATGTTGGTTTATTCCAACTATACTTACCTTCGCGTAGGTTTCTTATCCCTTTGCTCTATCCTTTAGTACCCTCGCAAACTGTTATAATTGGCTACTGTGCAGCACTAACCAGGGGCTGAAGTCCTTTTGCACTACTAGGGCAGCGAACTGCGATGTCTCCTAAACTAGGCTAAGTATCTTACTGATCTTTATTAATAGATCTTAGTTAGCTTCACGTAAACAAATGTTCTTAGTTGCGTTCACTTAACCAATACAATTATACACCTTCGTGCATCATATAAGCATTAGAAGTGAAATTCATACCCAATATATCAGATGCATAAACAAGAAATAAATACGCAGAAATGATAGAATACTCTTCTTTGTTGATACTTCCAGATAATTACAGACTCGACTCGCCTTGCGCACTCAACTGCAGGGGTCCACGCACTCAACTGTGGACTTCTAGGCCTCTGCGCACTCAGCTGCAAAGCCTCTACCTATGCTACTACCCAAAACTTAGATTTCTACTTCAGATCTATCTCTCATACATCATCGTCCATTATTCTTCATACTACCTAGAGCTTAGCTCTATTTGTACAATCCCATGGTTCGTGGACCATGGGTAGATTTTCTACAACCGACATTACATTATCAAAATAAGGGCGGACAACCCTATGACTCTTTAACATCTACGCACTCCGCGACCACGAAATGTGGAGTCTTTACATTGGAATTACAAAATTGGACCAAAATATGGGCTCTAAGCCCCAAAACTGCCCTTGGGGGATCCCGCAACCAACAGGCCCCCATCACAAACATTGTGACTCACCCTCGAGTCACTATATAGGTGCACGGATCTTTGCACGAAGACCTCCCAGCTCTGTTTGAATCGCTGCAACTTCGGCAATGCATTGAGGGGCCACCTGCTGGACTTCTTCCACGTGTTGTTCGATGACCGCCACTGTTGAACTGCTGCCCTGAATCCTCTGCTGAGTTGCACGATCTTTGCTTCAATGGATACTATAATTGTATAAGCATCCTCGATCCATGGATATAGGCGCAATTTTAAGACCACTTCTTTGTGTCGAGCGGCATCAACCTGTTCCTTGAGCGCCTTTTCCTGCTGCATCCGTGCAAGCCTTTGTGTAAGGGAAATTGTCTGTGTAGTCCCTTTTACCTTGTCATACCTCTATTAGAGATCACACGCCTCTGTCTCTAGGTGCTCTACATTCAGGTCCTCCTGCAGGATGGTTAGGACCTCGAATGACTATTCGAAGAGCTACACGCAGTCTGCCACTACACTATTAACTACCACTATTGCTATTGTGACCGCAGTGGTACGCTGTTCTCTGACCTCTCACAGAGTTAAAGGCTAAGCCTGTAACTGTAATTCTACGATTTGAAGGTTCATCTCTAGTTGAACCCTAACCATCTCTGCGCTTGCGTCGTGCACCCCTATGGCTAACTTATGGATGCGCGCTTCCAACAGTTCCTCTACCTGAATGGCCAACTCCAAGACCATCCAACAAGCTTCCTCCACAACCTACATTATCTATTTGTTTTGCTCCACTACCTCATTGTGTTGCAGGCCCAATTGTTCAATGTTGATGCACTGCTCACTCATTACCTGTAGAGCACGACTCTCCCTGACCTAAAGTTCTACGTTGACTCCATCCTGTAAGAGGTAGAGTGTCTCCTAAGGGAGTGCAACCATGTTCAACCCTACCCCTTTCAAACTGCTCACCATGGGTTTGTCGGCCTCCTGCTCTGTAGTAAGTGCCCCATCTGGTAGCACTATCATGTTGGTCACCCTTGTGTGCAACATCTCTTTGGTAGCTAAAGTGCCGACAGTGAGGTTGGTGGACACTGCGCCATCCTGTGGAGTACAAACCTGCAACTCCTGTATTTCTGTTCGGAGAGCCCCCAATAGTATATACTGTTGTTATTGAAATTGTTGGAGGGCCTCCGCGATGACATCCCTCGCCATTTCACTGATATCATGCAGATCCCCCTCAGCGAGGGTGATTGGGTCAAAATAAGTCTTTGATTCCTTTGTTTTCTTTTGTGAAACTATCTTCTCTCATGGTCACAGATTATTGAGTTGGGTGGATGTCGTATGTGGTTCCGCGCCACCTTGTTCTATGTCAATCTCTGGTTCAGGCGAAGGCGACTTTTGTCCTTCACACTCTTCTTCTCCTGTTTTCTGTTGTTGTTCGGCCAACTTCATAGCGTCATGTGTTTCCTGGGACTTAGCCGTTGCTTCCTCTTTCCTACGCTTCTCAACCAATTGTGCCATTCGAAGCTTTGTCTCCTTTTTTTTGCACTGTGAAATAGACTTTTCTGTTTCCACTGCGGAGCTAGTTGGAGCATGCCACTCCGGTGGCCAAGACTCAAAGACTGTGAATATCACATCATCGGTCGCCAAGTATGGTAAATCATGCCACATCTTTGTAGAGTCCTTCTACGCCCTGATGAAGACATGGTGGAAATCCACTTTGAACTCTACAAATCTCTACAAACTGTTGTAGACTGTGGGCGACAACCACGTCTTGCGATTGATCCCCATCCGAATATTCATATCCATTAGGACCTAGAAGATCTTGCTTTCTCTGATACACTGTGCATCCTTGGTCACCCACAATGAAGCGTACTTCACTGCCTTTGGAAGGTCTGGCGCAACTAAAGGGAATTAGCTACCTTTGGGCAGCTCCCACGCCACTAGTACTATCGACAACATGAGCCATGCGTAATGAAACGTTTTTCCCTACTCTCGTACCTCCCGACAATTCGCAAGGAACTCGCTGCATAGATAGTTCGCCCAGTTGAACTGGACTCCTTCTGCACATTGGGCTGCTAGTGCAACCACTAGCGCGGGCACCTCATCCGTACGACACTTCCTCATCACCTTCCTTGCCAATATTTGTGTCACAACCTTAACTGCAGGATTGTTGATGCTGGAGATGGCATACCCTCGCTTCTTCTTCTCCAACTTAAACTTTTTCTTCATTGCTTCTGCAAGCACCAATTCTCCACCTTTTCCCTCTGAAATGTTTGTTGGATCCTCTCTTGAGTAAGGTAGCCATGTAATCTGGTGAATCAGATTATCTGTGATGGGGATGGGCTCCTCCAACCACAAATACCCATCATGCACCAAAAAAGCAGTGACCTGATGATGAAGATGGTCACTAGGGCGCGGTGGTAATGCGGCACCCGGAGTAGGTTTAGCAACCCGACCTTCTCTACACCTTTGAGCCATTTTTCAACTCCAATTCAATCATTCTAGCCGTCACATCCATCCTTTAGCTCATTAGCTTCTTAGTCGCTAAATGTGGGAAATTCTTGTGGTCTGCGAGGTCCTAATCTCCAAATTCCAACACAGGAACCCATCCCAAGTGCGGTCCCTCAAAAATAATATCGTCTGTGAGAAGTGGAGTTTGCAAAGAGCTCATGCTCTCATATATGTCCTTTGGCACTTTAGCTTTTCCCTTTGGCATAGGAACATATTCAGGTAACTGAGTAATAGGGTCCACACCCTGGGTTTGAACTTCCATCTCTTCATCCTCCTCTTCGACGATGATTTCTTCAAATTCTCCCTCTTCTGCCTCCAGATTAATGGCCTTCCCCTTTTCCTGCAAGGTGAGCTTCGTCCTCTGTGGATTTCTAGGTGAGACACACATCAGGATTATAACCTACTTATCCTTCTTAGGTCACGGTGTACGGGGTGATTTAGGAACCTCAATTATCACTTCGGTGCACTCTGGGGCTTCTACTTCTGCAATTTCTTGCGTGGCTTCCATGGGTGTCGACATAACGCTATTCCACAATTCTTTCAGTGTCTCTGGTAGTTTCTAAAACAACAAATTCACTTTCAGAGTCTCGAATAAGTCTCGTTTCATGTATACTTGAGTGCACAACAACTCAGTTCTCAAAATGCCAAGTGTTGTTCGCTGGACATCCACTTGTAATTTATAGGGCATTTTGAACCATTTTTTAGCTTGAGGTGGCCTGACCCAGGTTCAACATTAGTTAGCCAAGAAAATCCCTACACTACTGGCCCTTTTGGCATCAGCCCGCGAAGCGTGGACTGAAGTCTCACCCGAAACAATATGGGGGGATGCTGGAACCAAGTTTCTGCACCCTTGAGATGGTTGTGATGTTGGTTTATTCCAACTATACATGCCTTCGTGCAGGTTGCTTATCCCTATGCTCTATCCTTTAGTACCTTCGTGAACCGTTATAATCGGCTACCGCAGCCCTAACCAGGGGCTGAAGTCCTTTCGCGCTGCTAGGGAAGCGAACTGTGATATCTTCTAAACTAGGCTAAGTATCTTACTTATCTTTATTAACAAATCTTAGTTAGCTTTGTGTAAAGAGATGTTCTTACTTGCGTTCACTTAACCAATACAATTATACACCTTGACGCATCATATAAGAATTAGAAGTGAAATTCACACCCAATATATCAGATGCATAAATACGAAATAAATACGCAGAAATGATAGAATACTCTTCTTTATTGATACTTCCAGATAATTACAAACTCGACTCGTCCTGCGCACTCAGCTGCAGGGGTCCGCGCACTCAGCTACGGACTTCTAGGCCTCTATGCACTCAACTGCAGAGCCTCTACCTACGCTACTACCCAAAACTTAGACTTCTACTTCAGAGCTATCTCTCATACATCATCATCCATTATTCTTAATTATGCTGTCAAATTACTTAGAGATTAGCTATAACAGAAAATCCCATGGTCTGCGGACCATGGGTAGATCTTCTACAACCGACATTACATTATTAAAATAAGGGTGGACAACCCTATGACTCTTTAACATCTATGTGCTCCGCGACCAAAAAATGCGGAATCTTTACATTGGAATTACAAAATTGGACCAAAATATGGGCTCTAAGCCCCAAGACTTCCCTTAGGGGATCCTGTGCCCAACATCCACTTGAGCCTCGAAATCATGCAAGCAGCCGTTGAGGCATCTCTAGTTGCGGAGGATACTCTCAAGTAGCTCAAAAGTCTCATTGAGGCAGAATTGGATGCCATTAAAGTAGGCCACCAATTCATTTCAGTATTCATAACAATGCTCTCTCATAATGTCCAGGTTGGACTGGATGCTTCTCAGCTGATCTATAATGGTTTCTAGAGAGGTTGGAGCCTCCACTCTACCTGGCGAGCACTCGGGATCTTGAGCGACCTAATCTGCTCATTCTCCACTGACTACATCCTCTAAAGCCAAGCTCGAATCACTAATTTTCCATCCAACATGGTCTTGATTCCATCCTCCATGATGGGGATGCCCACGTTGCCAAGACATGACTGACCACTCCCAAATACCGCCAACCAGAATGACTAGAGAGGATACAACCTCCTAGGAGGAACCAACCACCTACATACACCCGAGCAACCACAAACAATGCCACACACACCCCGCTTTAGACTTACAACTCTGACCAAGCTAGGCCACCCAATGAATTTACAAAAGTACCACTTCTTTGAAGCCCTTAGATGGCCCTCTTCCTCTTTCAGTCCTTAACCGTAATAGGGGAAGGCTAGCTACAAGTCTCTGCCCAAAAGCACACAACCACACTCCAAGTGACTCACTCAATTCCTTAATATAAGAAACCAAGAGACATATAACAAGGAAATTATAAACTACCCAACTACTAGAAACACCCCTTCCTTCATGAAATTTTCCAAAGGGACTCAGTAGAAGCTGGTGCCACCAAAGACCTTGACTATCTGTAAGAAAGTTGACTTCAGAAAGAAAATGTAGCCATAGACAAGGACACTCCTGTCATAGGGAAATGGTCAATGCCAACTTACTAAACACCACCAATGAAAACAACATATGGAAAGACCTTAGCCAGATGTAAACAATAACCTGGATCGAGTACCCACCAAGATAGATAAACCCTCCTTCGGTGACACTCGGGGTTACACCTTGCATAATAAAACTTAACGCACCAGAGAGGAGAGGAAACTTCAAACGAACTAAGATCCTACATGAATGCGCAAAATCATGTTAAATAAGACACAATATTAGAGTCCAAGCACTTCACTAAGGTCCATCTACCCCATGGCCCTAGTAAGCTCTCTCGACCTTTAACACTCTCGTCTGCCACCGTACACTCATAGTTCATCACCCAATATACAAAAACCATTACACTATCATTGCTACATAATATAACAACCAAAGGTAGGTCTTGAGAGTTCGATTGGCCACCAACCCGTCACATCACCTTTTTCTTTTGTTGATGATGCCAGACCCACCAACATTCAGGAGATCTCCCCCATATGAACTCCCAACTAGAACTCCCATCCTTTAGATTAGGAGTCCCAACAATGGGTGGTAATGTTACACCTTGACTACGAAAACGCGTAGAGTGAAGTGAGATAACTTTAGGTGAGAGCAAGTGTGTGACCCTGTGGAAAGCTAAGTGCGATGCATGATGGTTCCAACACATGAAAGGAAAGGGAAGTGTGCCCCTTGGAAGCCTGTAATAGTATGCAACTTGAGAGGAACACACAAGCGTAATGACATCACAAGCTAAGATGCATAATAGTCCACAAGTTAAAGTGATGAATTAATACAAAAAAACACATTAAAAAAGGTTCAAACATAGCAAACAAAATAGTTCATAATCATAAGCATAAGTTAAATAACATACATTGCAAATACAATAAGAATAATCTTACTATATTTACAACATATGCATGAAGTGTTTCAATTCTGATTTTATTATAAGTTAAAGTTCCATTCATACATACACCATTGACAAACCACTAGACCCAATAGTGGAACATTAAAATCAAGAACACCTACTCCTCCAAAGAAGTATACTTGCTCTACAATACGGAGAAGCCAAGGTTCATCACAATACTCCCAAGCTCCTTCTAAGCCTAAGCCTAGCCAAAAGCTTGGCTCCCAAAAGCCCCTTGCATGAGTTATGAGGTTCTATTTATAACAAGAGGGAGTGAATCTTTAACTCCCCTTTGTGACCTTTGGACTACCCTCATGGCTCTTCAACTTATTTACAAAATGACTCATTACATTACATCATGACTCTTCATATTCCAATATTGACACTTGTAACTTCACTTACAACATAATTAAAAATAATATTACAATTTACACTTGTATCCATATAAGACAAAATAGGGTAGAGACAACTAGAAAACCTAACAAGACAAAACACTATGATACTTGATTTTGGGAAAAATCTAGCTCAACAACTTCCGTTTGATGCTTCACGGTGACATATTGGTGCCAAGCTTGGTATTGTGTGATGACATCCCCAAACTGCATGATGGTGTCTGGCAGGCTGTGGACTCTAGGCTCCATGGCAGCTGGGTACAATTTCTTGGAACAAGTTTCAATTTCGTTCTGAAGCATGAGAAACATTGTTCTAATTTGGACTGGACTACCAATGTAGTTCTGCATGTTTTATCTTTTCAGCTCTAAATATTTCTTGGTGGAAATTTGTCTCAACTGCTCCAAGTACTCTTCGATCTCCTATCGGGCCTGGTTCCTTGGTTTGGCTTTGGCGAGTGAATCGACTGATTGGATATTCTGTGATTTCACCAAGACATCCAAACTACTTAACAACCATACATATGAGGCCTAAATGCTACCAATAAATGAGGCGAGCTTCTTGTTGTTCTGAATGAACATCTAAACTCTTGCTCTCTCTAGCTCTGCCCATGGCTTCATTTTCTTGACTAAGTCAAGCGGTGCCCCTTTGTATATCATTGTCCATCCTTGCACATAGGTAATGACATCTTCTTTGTTCTTGAGAGTTTTAACAAACTCTTTTCTCTACTGTTGTAAGCCATGAAAACAGAGAACTAATTTATGTACGGTCACAAACCCCTCATAGAGTGTTTCTCCAAGTGTTGATACTTCAACAAGTATCACTGCTATCATCTCTTCCAAGTAAACCTATGCAGAAACTCCACAATGTGCTGCTGTGTGGAGTTGTTTTGCCTCTTGCCTGGTAGCCTGCAAGTTTTGTGCCAATTTCTCTTTCTCGGCCATCAAATACTAAATGTTTGATCTCGTTTCTCCTCCAAAGGCCAAATTGGATTCGACAATGGCATTTTAATTCTTCATGGTGTCTGCCACTACCACCCTTTCTGTAACAAATGTAGGTGACACGCGATCATCTGGAAAATTCTTTCTCCATGCTTGTACAATCCTCTTTTGGAACTCATCAAATGACAGATTGTACACATCCATTACCAGATCATCATAAAGAGGAACAACATCCCCTTCCGTGTTCAGGGCTGGCTTTGCTGCTGGAGCCTGAAAGATGACCTGTGGTGTGCTTGACATCAAATCAAAATATTCATTCTATTGATCCTAATCCATCTCCATGTATGTCACTTCAATCAAGTGCTCAATCTGTTGAGCAAGCTCCCGATTGTGCATCTATTCACCTTCCTCCTCAGATGCTAGTTGATTCTATTCCTTCTCTTCAACCTGTATCGACATTGTTTCTTTTGTCATTATGACTTGCCTTTTTTCTTCCTCCTACTTCTGCTTCTCTTCTTTTTCTCTCCTCCTCAACTCCCATTCTTCCTTCAGCTTCCGTTTTGCTTCTTGCAACCTCTTCTTTTCTCTCTTCCTCCGCTCTACTCTCTGAATCCTATGCTTCCTCTTTGCTTCTACTGCTAAAGCTTATTTCATGATAATAGGATATGATTTCATCTTATAGCTTTGTCCTCCATCTGGACTGTCACAAATCTTCCTCTTGCCCTTGTCTTGCATGGTATTGTTGCCTTATGCTTCTGTTTCTTCCAAAATTTATGCCCTCTACGAAGTAGCCTGTGAATTCCCTGCTAAAATGATAGACTCATGGAGTTTGGAGGCATTGTAGAAATTCCTCCATGGATCCTCCTCTGGACAATGAAATGCCCAGCTGATCCATTGAAAGTAAATTATTGCACAATGATATCTACAAATACCACAGGGATCATACAGATTAAAGTCCTGAGTACCAAATGCAAACTTGGCTATCTCCTTTCCCTTGGTATCCACAACTTTCAAGTTCTTTATCTCGTACAATCATATTCGTAAAGGAAGAGTGGGCCAGGGTGCTTTCTTCTTCCTGTGTAAAGCTATTGACAAACCTTGTAGTGAGATGATATGAAACTTCTTGCATGACAAGCTTGTCAGTGGCATGCCTAGGTAAAAAAATGCAGAGGCTTCTCTTCATTGAACACTCTAAGGAAGGTGCCACTTGGTGAGACATACCAATCAGCGATGTCTGCTATTGCATCCATTGCTCCTTGAGACATGTAAGGTGGATCTTATTCAAAGATGTGCTTGTAAAGTGAGATGATGAAGTGATTAGTTGACTATCACATTACTCCTCGATGACTACAATATGAAAGTGTGTTGCAATAAATATGCACAATAGTTTCTAGTGGGGTCCATGTCCTGTTCATGCTAAGAAACCGATGTTGTGCATAGGTTGAATACAATAAATATGAAGACTTAGAAAACCTTTCTTGCTCACAATCGGGAGGACTCCAGGCCTGAGCTACATGGGCTCTCAACTTTCGAGCCAACAGATCTGACCACTTGAATGACTTCCCCTCATTCACAATCTGGTTTAATAAAAATTCCCACCCTTCAGGGAAGGTCTCCATTCTCTACTGACCATGGATCCTACAAGCTAAGGTAACCAAGAGATGGTAGGACTTCATGAGGGAATTTGTCTTGTATAAATGAATGGGTGTCTGTCAAAACTCTAATGGCTCTTTCACCCAGCCTTTGACAATGTCTCGTGTATTCACATAACTATTGGTGACGTGGAAAAAATGAGTCCATGAGCTTCATTGACTCAGACAAGTGATACATGCACTAATAATATTATGCCTGAAAGGTAGCAAGATTTTGTCTGCTGGCACTACTCAATGTCATGGTCTTCTTATCAATATGCGAGACAATCTAGCTAATGACATCTGCACATGGGAAGGCTGGATATCTGCATGAAAACTTGTGTAGTCATGACTGTCATATTCTGAGATACTCCTGTCGGTCCTCTAGATCTTCCTGAAGGCTCTTTATTGATAGAGATTCATTAACTTTCTGCCATACTAGTGTTGATCCCTATTCTATAAACAACTGAGTGTCTACATACACTGGAAAGTCTACTGATGTTTTCTCAACTGCTTCCCTAGTACTACTTTCAGTGGCCTCTTTTGAAGCATCTCTCCTTGGTGCCATGGTAATAATGACTTCTGGAGAGAAGTGCTTCACAAGTGTGGTACTTGTGCGACAAAAAGGACAATCATGGAAAGAAAACATTAGCTTCAATAAATCTACCTTCAAAGCATGATTAAGAAGAAAATCGGGCAAATGGAAATAAGGATTACACAATTTTTATCAACAAGGGAGACTGGCTGACTGTGGGAACTACGCACTATGTAGTACCAACATCCAAGGATGAAGCCAGAGGCTTGACAATATGTAATGCACAGTCCCAGCCTTGGTAAAGACTGGGAGAGACTACACATTGCACAGTCTCAGTGGCCAAGGTGACAGGCTAACCCTTGCAACTACACAATGTGTAGTTGGAGCCATCTTGTACTACACACTATGCAGTTCCAGAGGCCAAGCTTGTGGCTTGAGCCTTAGGATTGTGTAGTGCCTAACTTAGCAAGGCAAGATCTGGCTAAGGAAAGCGCAGATCTGCCCAGTGAAAGTGTGAAAAATGAGCTAAAGTGAGTGATGATGTGAGCTTGAGCGCATAACTGACTAAGTGTGAGTAAATCAATGTATATCAAGTGTGGAAACTAATCAAATGAAAGGAAAATCAAGTATGTGAGGAGAGTCGCTGCCACGATGACCATCGGTGCAAAAATAGGAAAATCGATGCGACACTTGTGAAAGGCAAACAAAAACTTAGAAAAACAATTCTTCAAGTTAAAATAAGTTGAAATGCCAGAAACCATGAAGAGAAATAAGTAAAAAACACTCACACAAGCGAAATGATGAAAAGAGACAAAAAAGCGACAAAAGCCGACAAAAGCGAAACTCACCCAGAAAAGCGACGATGATTGTATCGAATGTTCCTTGATCTCCTCAAAAATGCTAGAGCTCTAAGATCAAGTGCAAAAATGGACTCTAGAGGCATCAATTAAATATATTTGAGTGAATTAGGGCTTATGACATACATGCCTAAAATAAAGGAAAAAGAGACACTTGGCGAAAGTTTCTAAAAATAATGAAAGTATCTCCTTTGGGATTCTAAAAATAGATCCCTATTTTTTAGGGATGATTTTTTCTATTTAGCTTTTTCTTTTATT